>LPNX011133463.1:41884-81782 GCA_001517045.1 Pseudotsuga menziesii
ACACTAGTGCTATGGGTTCTCTACATGGATGTCAATTTTTGTAGCTTGATTTGATCATTTAGGCCCTCAAAGGTTGCACCCACAAAAACATATACCTTATAATTTCTCTAAAAAATAAAAAGTGCCTGTTAGGAAAAATGAAATTTGACATAGCTATGCAAATTTTCGATAGATAAAAGTTATATATTCGGAAAGGTGATTCAATTTCCTACATTTCATGTTTTTTACTCAATGCAAGATATTTTGCATAAGTATCTCAAAAAATCCAAGTAAGTTGAGGGATGCCTGATTTTTCAGGTTTCTATTGCATCTAACATGCACAAAAAGGTCCCTCATCTTCTTGCACACACCCTTGTTAATTTTTTTTGTTGCCAAAACCTTCAAATTATCTTTTTTATCTGGATCCCTCTAATTCCTACAGAGACAATGAAAAAATTTAATTGCACAATTCACTCTTGAGAATGATTGGTAGGAAAATCCCTTTAATCCTCGAGTGGATGGTCCCTCCCTCTAATGACAGTAACTTATTATTTTAATTGATTATCATGTAATCTACTTGAGAGATTGTGATTGTTAATTGTGTCTAGGTATTTAAAATGTATTATTTCACTACATAAACTAAAGATAATAAGCTTACATGGATATACTCCAATTTTGTGTCACCTCCCACCACTGAAACCAGCCTAGATCCAAATCCTAGGCTCTATCAAGCGCCGAGAGGGATCAAATCTCCCGAGGTGCAAACCTCTTCTCGGGTATTGCACTCAAGGAGGTTTGCACCTCGGGAGATTTGATCCCTCTCGACGCTTGATAGAGCCTAGGATTTGGGTCTAGGCTGGTTTCAGTTATAACCAGCATGAATGCCTAAAGCGTGAAACTTATGAAAAAATTATACAAAATAAAGAAAGGACACCTAATATTATGATATGATAGAAATGCTTGGAAGGCAATGACTACAATATAAACATGATATCCTTGCCAAGGAAAACATCCTCAAAGAAGAAATATAAGAATGTACGCCAGATAAATGAGATCATCTCTCCTGCTTCAAATTCTCGAACATCCCCTCACAATTAATGCGATAATAAGACAATTATTATAGTATTTTAGAAAACATCAATTGTCAACATTTTCAAGTAAAAGATCATACTTAAATGCAGCTGGCCTTTGATCATATTACACATACAACTAAGAGAGTTATCCTTCCATCTGGTTAATGCATAATTAACAAAGCATATGCAACATTAATAGTATAAGACCAAACAAAACGTTTTCAGGATTCACATTCACATAAACATATCTACGTTAAGCTTCTTCAGAAATGAGTTCTTATAGAAATGTCGCAGATACTACCTTGAATGAAATGTGGCAAGAATAATCAAAATAAACTAAAGATTGATGGGCCATTTACACCAAGTATACCCTTGTAAAATAATTGGCGTCCTTATTGTAAAAGAAATGTCAAATATAATTATTCTATCAACCTTTATGTTCAATTGACAAAAAACTTGAACACCGTCATTTACAACAACCTTATGTCCAATTGACATAAAACTTGAACAGCGTCATTTGCAACAATTTAGAAAAGGCAATGGGAAATGACAACCTAGCAACAAATCCTACTTCTCCAATGAACGATCAATAAACATAATCATGGTACTCAAAAAGGCAATCTAATGGAACATTATGTTAATGAGTATGTTTCAGTCTTGCTAATGGCCTAGCCTAGCCTACTCATGCTCTAGAACCGAATCTATACATCAATAAGGATCCAATTTCTTGAGGGGCAAAAGAAATGCAGAAAGGAAAAGAGCAAAAAGAAGAAAAAGCACTTTGACTAGTTTCTAAACAATAGGTTACACCAACGTTAAAAAAAACAAAATCAAAATTGAAGCATGATTTTCTCACTAATTAACATAAGCACCCCAAAACATATTGTAAACTCTTTTTGAACTAACCGTCAAAGCTAACAAGGTAATTAAGCTCAGAATCAAATCCAAACAATCCTACAATTGACATTGCTTTATGTGCTGAAGTTTACTTTTTTCATTATTCTTTTCTCATTAAGTACCAATTTTAGTCTTTGTGTGTATGCTTCCCCAACTCTCTGTGTGTGTGCACGAGGTTACCACCATTGGTTTTTGCTTGCATTCAATGTGGACATGGATCTCTGTATCGAGCGTTGAGGTTCAAACTATGATCCAACTATGGTATTATAAACAAAAAAGTATTCCCTGCAAGACAACGACTAAAAAAGCACACTCAAATATTAATGGAGTTGTACCTATTGTCTCTCGCCTATCCACCATCATCATACCTCTCCCTCTTGCTTATGTTAAAAGGAATTCATCGAAGGCAGAGGAGCAGTTTTTTGGCCAATTTTTAATAATTATTTTAGGGATCATAATCCTTGCAACCATAATGTAAATTAGTGATGAAGGTCTCCCTCTATACTAAGCTCTTAATGGTTTATCCTCTTAAAGATCCACCAAATTTGCAAGATAAATATATCTCAAAAAACGATAAAAGCATCTTTAGATTGAAGTTCCATTTTCTTTAAAAGAGAATAAATTCAAGTGTCTAACCTCAAATATAATTCCATGAGTGAACACTCCATCCACGACAATCTATGAGGGTTGAGCCAATTCAATTTAATCAACTATACCAATACCTTCAAGGAAACAAATCTTTTGTCATGGAACTTTTCTAAGTAAATGAATATATGCCATGCTTTGTTCATCTTGAGAAGAAGATTATTTTTGCTAGTTGAAGATTATTTTTGCTAGTTACTTTATATTCCTATTTCCTTAATATAATTTTGGTTAGTTGAAGTTTGAGGTCTATAAAAATTAGATGAAAGCAAAACAAAGTTTTATATGTTACAATTTTTTTGATATTAAATTGTAAAAGATTCTTTGCTTTTTATATTAAAAAGTAATTAAATATTTTTAAATACATTTTTGCTAATTTTATTATATCATAAAAAAATTGGTACAACAAACACCCACACAAATATGCATTGTTAAATAAAAACCATTCTTAAATAAATTTAAAAAATTATCAAAATAAAATATTAAATTAAATACCTAATTCTTTTTCATAACTTTCATGTTAGAGTGAAATGCAAATCTTGAAAAACTTTGTAACAAGTCCAAGGAAATTTTGAAAATACACAACATTCCAAAATTGAATTGTGAAGTAAAATTCAAATTATGCAAAATTTTGACATAATCCATATCTCTATTCAAATTTAAAATATTCAAATTTAAAAGTTTGTTTGAATGTAAATTAAGATTAAGACTTATAATTTAAAATATTCAAATTTAAAAGTTTGTTTGAATGTAAATTAAGATTAAGACTTATAATTTAAAATATTCAAATTTAAAAGTTTGTTTGAATGTAAATTAAGATTAAGACTTATAATTTAAAATATTCAAATTTAAAAGTTTGTTTGAATGTAAATTAAAAAATGTAATTTAAAATATTTTTTTTTAAGAAATGTAATATATAAATGGTGAATTATGAGATGAGGTGTAAGTGTTTTATAATTTGATCGAACATACTTCTAACTTCAATAAGTTTTTTTAATAGAGAGATATTATTTTTATTATGTGGTGTAAATTATGAGATTAAATGTAAATAGTGCATAATTGTGCCGAGAGGTGCTCTACCATCCAATATGGGGTAGATCTTGTAACGTTACATAACATTATATAACGTTATGTCGGCTATAAAAAATAAAAAAAATAAAAAAAATTAGAAGAAAAAAAAACTATATAAATAACAAGAAGTATCACAAACTACGTCATAGCTAGCTACCTTGATCCAGCAACAACAACAACCACTGCGAATTTTAATTAAAAAGAATTGAAATTTATATTTGATCCAAATTAAATATAATTTTAATTTTAAATAAAAAAAATTTATATTTATATTTAAAATATATTTATATTTAAAATATATTTATATTAAATATAACATTAATATTTATATTAATATCATGATGTAAGGAAACCCGATTTATATTTCAATATCTATGTAAACCTTATTATATATTGAAATATAAATTTAGGGTGTATTCCACTAGTAACACATTTAGAGTGTATTCCACTGGTAACACATTGCTGTCTTTAGAGGTAGGTCATGGGATCAAATCCTCTTGATCAATGTTTCCTCTATTTTGACCAAATGCAATATGATTTAAGTTTATAAATATTTTCCTTACTATTAATCATAAGAAGTACTTGTGGTATAGTGGTAAGGTTGTTAGGATAATGGGCATGAGGTTGAAGGTTCAATCCTTCTAAATTACTTAATTTAAAAATATATATATTGAGTTTTAAATTTGCATAGAATTAAGTGTATGCTTTTTTTTTAAATTTCAGAGTTTTCAGTGTATTGTGTTTTTGTGTAGCTATTATTCCTTCAGTGCATGGATTTCAGTGTAGATTTCATTGATTAAAAAAATTAGTGTATATATAATGATTGCCATTTTCTATATAGAGTCTGACCTAAAAATGGAAGATGCTATGAGACAAACAAGAGAGGGACAAAAAATACAAAACACCAAACGTCAAAAAGCATATCAAGGAAGAAAATCTAACGAAATGACATCAGAAGAAGGAGAAGAATGAAATAAAGAACATACATCTCGACAAAAAGAATATCGAACAATAAAATTGGACGGATTGACAGCACAAGAACGAGAAGAACAAAGAAAAAGAAACGCTGATCGACAAAGAGCATATCGAGAGAGAAAGTTGAAGCAATTGGAAGAAGCAAGAAATCAATTTGCAAAACAACAAAAAAAATCAGAATGTCGAACAACAAAGACAAAATTCAACCAATATACCAGTGGAAGCAATTGTGGAAGATGCTCAACGTGTAACGATCAGAGAGCAAAGTGTTGATGGCATGGTCCAATTTCAAGCAGTTCCAATTACTAATATGATCCCAAATGCAAATCGAAAAAAAGAATATCAAAAAAGAAAGTTGACCGAATTGACAGCATAAGAACGAGAAGAACAAAGAAAATGAAACGCTGATAGACAAAGAGAATATTGAGAGAGAAGGTCGAAGCAATTGGAAGAAGCAAGAAAACAATTTATAGAACAACAAAAAAATCAAAATGTTGAACGGGAAAGACAAAATTCAACCAATATACTAGTGGAACCTACTGTGGAAGATGTTCACCGTCTAATGGTTAGCAAGCAACACATTGATGACATGGTCCAATTTCAAGTAGGTCCAATTACTAATATGATCCCAAATTCAGATCGACAAAAAGAATATTGAAAAAAAAAGTTGCATGAATTGACGGTATAAGAACAAGAAGAACAAAGAAAACGAAACGCTGATCGTCAAAGAGCGTATCGAGAGAGAAATTCGAAGCAATTGGAAGAAGCAAGAAATCAATTTGCAGAACAACAAGAAAATCAAAATGTCGAATGACAAAGACAAATTTCAACCAATATACCAATGGAACCAACTCTAGAAAATGCTCAACATGTAATGGTCAGCGAGCAATGTGTTGATGACATAATCCAATTTCAAGCAGTTCCAATTACTAATATGATCCCAAATGCAGATAGACAAAAAAAATATCGAAAAATAAAGTTTGATGAATTGACAGCACAGGAACGAGAAGAACAAAGAAAACGAAATGCTAATCGTCAAAAAGCATATCGAGAGAGAAAGTTGAAGCAATTGGAAGAACGCAGAAATCTAAATGGGGATGCTCAACGTGTAACAATCAAAGAGTGAGGTGTTGAAATGGACGATAATATATCGCTACCATCTGAAGAAATGTATACTAGACATCGCAAATTTCATGAACAAATTGATCGATTAGCAGAAGTTCAAATGTGTCATGTCTGCCTGGAGTCATATGCTGGAATACAAGTCCAGGTCCAATGTGCATGCGATGTCTACTAGAGGGATCTAATCACAGATTCTTAGCTACGAACCACATGGATCCAGGAACTCAACCTCATGTCCTTGAAGATCTCACACAAGTTGAAGAGATGTTGATAGCATGTGCAAGTCCAATATTGTAGGTGATGCATTCAATAGGTGGACAATACAAATATCGAGGACACACCATTAGTTTTTCGCAGGAGATTAAAGATGTTGTCAAGACATTGCCATGACATATTAACAACTTGGACTTAATGGTCGTTGTTCGAAAAAAAGGACGCCAAGGATCCAGTTATGATTTCACTTTTAGAAAAAAAAGAGTTATGGATGCATTATTATATAAAATTCATAATGATCCATATTATTGAGATGTTTGAGTGGATTTTGACGTAGTAGAAGAGTTACCTGAAAATGCAACAAATATCTCACATATGCTTAATTCTGTTACTCTTCCCGATATTGACGAGGACACAGATTTTTCAATGTTGGAAGGGATACCAGGAGTTGATGATATGTTAGATGGTTTACAAACAACTTCTTTTGCATCAAGGATTCTAAGTGCACCACGAGAGATAGAAATTATTAGAGCATGGGCAAATAATCCAAATCCGGATGAAAGTAACGCAAGTGAAGAATTGACTAATGTGCTTAACTGGCCAGGCATTGGCTCATCTCTGATTAACGAGTATAACACTGTTGGATTATTTGATAAGGCATTTCCATCATTGTTCCCTAAAGGAGAGGCGGGTTGGTTACAACCGCGAAGGCGAAATGTCCATCTACATGAGTACGCAAAACATCTTCTCAGATATCATGATAACAGATTTGGAAGGCACCCTCGCTTCAGATATTTTTTACTAAATATCAGAATGAGACATCGTGCTCAAGCTTCCTCAACTGTTTTTGTCAAGAAAAATATTAGTGAACTACCCACAATAATGGAAGAGTTACAGCAACATTTACAAAATATTCCAGATTCAAGACTGGGAGAAAGATTAATGAGATTTGGAACGGTATTAAGAGGTACACGTGCATATTGGAACAAGTGTCATCAAGAGTTATCCGACTTGATTCAATAGATAGGTTGTCTGACAATATTCTTCACAATAAGTGCAGCGGATATGCAGTGGCCTGATTTGCATAAATTAATGCCAGGCACAAGTCCTACAGATCCGCATGAAGCGAGAAAATGGCGATGTCAAAATGTAATTGATAATCCACACATCGTAGCACATTATATTCACTTGAGACATTCAATGTTTCGAGAAGAGGTTTTCGAACATTTTCATCAGGCTACAGATTATTGGAGTCGTTATGAATGGCAACATCATGGATCTCCTCATGTCCATGGGTTTCTTTGGTTAAAAAATGCTCCCAACATGGACACTTTGAAATGGGATGATCCTAGAGAAGTTATATCTGCAAAAAAATATTTCGACAAATGTGTGCATGCAATAAATCCACGCGAGGGACATCAACATAAGATTCAAATTGGAGTTAATGTAGATGATCATCCTTCTGTAAAAGACAAAAAACAAATATTTCAATCAGATCCAATGATTGATTATGAAGAACTTCTTAACTGTGTCGAGCATCATATTACTTGCAATGAAAAAAGTTGTCTTCAAAATAAGGGAGGAAAAATGGTCTGTCGGTACCACGCACCATGGTATCTATGTGACCATTCAAAACTTTACATTGATGAACAAGGAGAAAAAAAGTATGAACCTAGAAGAAATGATGACAGAGTGAATACACACAATCATGAAACATTGATGATGTGGAGGGATAATATAGATTGGCAGCCTGTACTTTCCAAGCGCGTGGTTATTAATTACATAGCAAAATACGTTGCTAAATCTGAAAAAGGATCTGAAACTTTCCACAATATGTTAATGTGGGTCTCTTTTATCCAGAATCGAAATGAACCCGCAACATGTGCATATAAAAGTTTGTTGTGTGAATCCATTATTGATAGGGACATTGGTGCACAGGAGACGTGTCATTTGCTTCTAGAGCTTCCTCTTTCAGAATGTAGCCGCCTTTTTGTGGTTCTAAATGTTGGTATGAAGGTTTTCAAACAAGTACAAGTTGATACATATAATGTCGACAATGATAATTCTTTGATTGATGCATATACTAAGCGACCTGAGAATATGTAAGAACTTACATTGATAGATGTTGCAAAATATTGGTCATATGACAAATGTCAACGGGGGGAAAAATGGTTATAACGAAGGAATGCATCTATTGTACATGTATTTCCTAGATTTAACTCTATTCCTGATAAAAAAGATGAGAATTTTGTTGAATTTTGTTGGTCTGAGTTGGTTTTGTACAAGACATTTCGTGACTTTTGAAAAGATATGGGCCACACATATGATGAAATAGTACAGAATTGGCAGAATTTGCAGTATATACCTTGGTATGTTGATCATAAACCTGTGCCTATAGATGCTCGAGTTGAATCCGACAAAGAAGAAGAACATCCAAATCTACAAAGAGATTCTAGGCAAGATGAATGGGAAATCATAAGTGGATTATATAAAAATCAATTTATAAATTATAATGAGTTTGAGATGCTTGGATGTAGGGATGTTGATCATATGAATGATTGGAACACTGCTTTTGTAGATGAGGAGACCTCCAATCATGCAATTCATTTCATCTCTGAAATACGAAAATTGAAAAAGATTTCTATTAATCAACATTCAAAGTCTTACTCAATTGACAGTTTGGGGGATAAGCAAAGAATCGCATACAATGTTATCCTCGAGCATTATAGAACAGGTGTTGATCCACTACGCATGATAATCCAAGGAACTACGGGTACAGGAAAGTCATATTTGATTGGAGCCATTAAAAATACACTTGCAAATCTCTCGCATCCAGGGAAAAGTCCATTACTTCTTCTAGCTCCTACAGAGGTGGCAACTTTCAACATATATGCAACAAAATTTCATTCTGCACTTCATATACCGATCAAAGAAATTAATCCTTTACAAGGACCAAGTTTAATTAACTTACAAGAAGAGTTGATGTCTGTTAAATATATTTTGATCGATGAAATGAGTTTTATTGGAAAAAATCTATTAATCAGAATAGATTCAAGACTTCGCCAAGCCTTCCCAGAAAATGCTACTATACCTTTTGGTGGAAGATCAATTATATTAGTTGGTGATATGGTACAATTGCCACCTGTCATGGATAAATCTGTATATGCATCGGAAGGTATTGCAAAAGAATTATGGAACACATTCACAACAGTTGTGACCCTCGATATTGTGTTTCAACAGAATGGACAAAGCAATGAACAAATATCTTTTCGTAATTTGTTAATGAATATTCGAGATGCAGTTCCAACAATTAAGGATTGGAAATTGTTAATGACTCGTACAGATACTTCCTTGGATGCTTCAATGAAAAAGTCATTCGATAAGGCGATACATTTGTTTGCGACAAATGATGATGTAAACTGTCATAACAAGCGTTTAATAAGAGGCCTAAACTGTCCCATTGTGACCAATATTGCTACATCTGTAAGAACCAACTATTCTACAGAAGGAGATGAATAAGGGTTGGAACTTGAATTACTGATAGGCATAGGAGCAAGGGTAATGTTGACATCAAACCTATGGACTGATGCAGGACTCGTCAATGGTGCTCTTGGAGTTATACAACAAATTGTATATAACCCTGGAAGTTCGCCTCTAGAACCACCCACGTATGTTTTAATAAAATTCAATAAATATGTGGGGGTACCATGGGATGAATTGTTTCCTCAAGTGGTTCCTATTACATCTATCTAAAGAGGTAATAAAAAACAACTTCCATTGAAACTCGCTTGGGATTTAACAATCCATAAGTCACAAGGATTGACATTGGACAAAGCTACTATTAATATTGGAAAGCAAGAGAGACATGGTCTGACATTTACAACAATATCTCAAGTTAAACATTTGGCAGGTTTACGATTTCAACCTTACTTCTCATTTGATCGATATGAGAAGATGTCAAAATTGTCGGGTGTGAAGATAAGAAAAGATGAAGAAGATAGATCGAGAATGATCACGATGTGAACCCTATTTTCATTTATTTAATTCTTAGAAAATTATTGTCTCTATTTTTCAGTTTAACAATTTATTCAATCCTTAATACTTATTACTTACATTGAGATAATCCTCAAAATTCTATATGTGTTTTCAACTTAACCTGTTCCTTACAATGTTAATCAAACTCCAGTTTTGTGTCATCGCCCACGACTGAAACCAGCCTAGATCCAAATCCTAGCCTCTATCAAGCACCGAGAGGGATCAAATCTCCGGAGGTGCAAACCTCTTCTTGTGTATTGCACTCAAGGAGGTTTACACCTCGGGAGATTTGATCCCTCTCGGCGCTTGATAGATTATAAATAAATATGTTTTTGGGTAAATTTAATAACATTGTAATTAATAAATTGTTATTTATAATATTTTTTTTTAATAAAATATATATATATATATAACACAAACGAGTATATTTTTTATTTTTATTATATTTTGGAGAATTCCTAGCATGAAATAACAATAACTAGATCAACCATTTACACTAAGGTCAGAAGATAACTTCTATAGGACCAAGAATTAAGCAAATTTCAAGAAAGATACAAATTTTACATCTTCGACATCATCTCTCACACAGATGAACAGTTACGGGAGCGGCTGAAAATTACAAGGTTCTCCATTGGCACTGAAGCTTCCTAGAGGTAGAAGACAGGCATTATTAGCCATATAATCCGCTTGATTGTTCAACTCTCTCAAAATATGAAAAGAAGAGACCCTATTAAAGTCTTTCAAGATGTTACGAATTTGCTGCAAGGTTTTCTCCAATGTAGGCTTATTGAACTGAGAGGCAGAATTTAACAATTTTATCAAGATCTCATAATCCCCAAAAATTTGAATTTCCTTGAAACCGATCTTCTTGGCAATTTGGAAAGCCATGAGAAGGATGTAACTCTCTGCTTGGTTATTTGAACAAATTCCTAATCCCCAACAAAAGCAAGATACTTTCACACAAACTGGAGAGAAGATTAATCCGCCAACACCCACAACGCCAGGATTCCCCTTAGATGCACCATCAAAGAAAATTGATGCAACTCCCTTACTCTTCCACCAGAGAGAAAATGCTTCTGCAGATAGTCTCAAATCCCAAGGAGGAGACGACATCGGTTTGGATTTAAGATCTCTACCTATTGCAAAGCAACCCAACCACGCTGAAAGTTCTTGCGAAATAGTAGAAAATCAGTTATTGACAGATTCTGAGATTTGCATTTTAACTTCAGAGGCAATATCAAAAGCAGTCCACGACTTGGCATTGAAACGGAGATCGTTCCGAGCTAGCCAAATCAACCACCAAACGCACTTTCGAATTGTGTGCCAGGAATTATTCCATCCAGCGCGATTTCCTTTAGACACTGGAATCCTATCCTTCCAGGAAGTGAACAAAACCGTAACAGTCATGCAACAGGGTGGTGCGATCTTAAGATCTTTTAGGACCAATTTCCATACAGATTGAGTGAACACATAGTCCACAAATAAGTGGTCAGATGTTTCTGAAGCTTCTTTGCATAGAAAGCAACGGAAAGGACCCAGGAAGCCGCATCTAACCAGGTTCTCACCAGTCAAGACCTTTTGGTGCATTTAAGAAGCCATGAAAAAAAAAAATCTTTGGCAGACCATAAGAATACTATATCGATTTCCATAGTGCAGGGGTTAGCAAGTCAACATGAGTGGGTTGAAGAGATGAAAATCCATGACCAACAATATATACACCAGATGAACCCCAACCCCATTTATCTTTCGTGGAGCAATGGATAGGAGCCAATCCAGACAAAGTAGTAAGCAATAATGAATGATCTGGAATTAACTGATCTGGCATTTCTGGAAGATTCCAACCTACCCAGTTCCCCACGCAATCTCAAGAGCAAATGTTTGCTAAACGAAGGAAACCTTTATTAGACAACCATAATTTGATCTCAGAGAGTGAATTTATGGAGGAAAGAAGAGGATGCCCAAGAATCTTATCATCCCATAGAAAAATTCCTTTCATTTTACCTGGAATTCTGTATAGTTGCTATTGAATTAGATTTATACCTTTCCTGCACAAATTCCATGTAGCAGTAACTGTTGGAAGCTTTTTTGAATTTGTCATTCACAAGGATCCACCTTTTAGATATTTCATCAAAAATATCTTGTTAATTGGATGATTCTTATTAGCAAAACATTGCCAAACAATCTTACCTCCCAAGGCAAGGTTACCTAATTCAGGATCTCGAATTTGTAATCTGCCATCAGATAGAGGTATTTTAATAGTCTCCCAATTGACCAAATGGATTTTATTATGGTTACCTTTTCCACCATTCCTAAAGAAATCCCTGAGAATATTGGCTATCTGCATTGTGATGGACTTGGGGGCAAGAAGCAATGAAGACTGAAAAACAGGAAGGGAAGAAAGAACTGACTTTATCAAGACCAACTTTTCGGCTTTCGTCAACCAGTATCCACCCAAAGAGACAATTTTGGCTTTTAATTTGCACAAAACTTCAAGCCAAAATGAAGGGGGGCTAGCTCCCAAGGTCAAGGGGAGACCCAAATATTTGATCATAACCCACTGAACATGACCAGGGAAGCCCAAAGTTCTAGGAATTTGAAACATTTTTAGAGGATCCACATTCCACCCGTATACACCACTTTTTTCCTTGTTAATCAAGGCTCCTGAGACTGAACAAAATTTTTGCAGAATTACATTAAAGGCACGAGCAACA
The DNA here is from genome assembly GCA_001517045.1 of Pseudotsuga menziesii. Taxonomy (NCBI): domain Eukaryota; kingdom Viridiplantae; phylum Streptophyta; class Pinopsida; order Pinales; family Pinaceae; genus Pseudotsuga; species Pseudotsuga menziesii. The sequence continues at coordinate 54,603 of LPNX011133463.1, forward strand.
TTTAAAGAAGCCTCACCAAGAAGAAGAGATTCATCGACAAAGAGTGCATGATTGATGGGCTCCACTCCTCTAGCATCCCTAATTCCAGGAATATCATTGATAACCATATCAGCAGTCAGTTTTCTGCTTAAAGCTTCAACCATCAATATGTAAAGGAAGGGTGACAAAGGACACCCTTGACGCAATCCTCTTGAGGCTTAAAAAAATTCTGAAGGTCTACCGTTGATAAGAGGAGCAATCCAAGGTTTGTCTGTACATGCTTTAATCAAACTAACAAACTCCACACTAAAGACGAAAGTGAGTAGAACTTGATAGAGAAAAGAGAGATTGACATGATCAAATGCATTTTTCATATCAAGTTTAATGATCATACCTTTCTCTTTCCTTTGGAAACTGGAATGAATGGCGTCTTGCACTTGAATCACATTGTCTACTAAATGCCTTCCTTTAACAAATCCCCCCTGCTGAGAAGAGATTAAAGATCCCATCAAAGGATTTAGTCTGTTAGCTAAAAGTTTAGCCAAAATTTTATAAGAGGCATTGCAGAGCGAGATAGGTCGGAACCTATCAAAGGATGTAGAGTTAACTTCCTTAGGGATTAAGGCTAAAAAGGTAGAGTTGGTGCATCCACCAACTTTAGCTTTCCTAAGAAAGGAAGAAATCATGCGAAGCAGATCATGTTTAATAACTGACCAACATACTCTGTAGAAGTGAATGGAAAAACCATTAGGCCCAGGAGCTTAATTTGGCTCCATACCCCAAATAACCTCCACAACATCTTGTTCAGTAAAAGGTTTTACAAGACTAGAATTTGCCTCAGCAGAAACCAAAGATGGAATGAAAGATCAAAATTCAAGTTTGACTGCATTATCAATAACGTCGTCGTCAGAAAAAAGTTGACGAAAATGATTATTAGCAACCTGTCTAAGTTCGAATTGACCTTTGATAGTTATTCCCTCTCTACAAAAAAGTTTTGATATATGATTACGGGAAAGTCTTAATCAACATTGTCTGTGAAAAGAGGTTGAATTTTTATCACCATCTTGCAACCATAAGCTTCGTGACTTGAGATGCATAATTTCTTCTTCATGACAGAAGGAATGAAAGGAATTTTCTTGGGCAAGCTTCTCCATTCTCAGAGTCGGTTTTGAAATTTCAGATTCCTCTATGTTGAATTGAATATCTGATAAGACTTTCACACTTTCTTTTCTGCTGCTAGTTGGAGTTGGGTGAGGTTTCTTAATCCAAGCTTTCAAAGCAAACTTAATTGTTTTAATTTTTTTCTCCCAAATGTAGCTGGGAGAGCCATCCACATATTGAGACCAAACTTCACTCACAGTATCCCAGAATCCATCTCGCTCAATCTATAATGGGCTGAAATGAAACATAATGGTTTGAAATCTTGTTCTTCTTTCACCAGCAAGGAAATGGGATGATGGTCGGAAGAAATCTTAGGAAATGTTTTTGAAGATTTAAGAAAATTCTCATCTAGCAAAGAGCTTTGCACCAAGAAATGATCCAAATGAGCAAGAATGCTGTCTGACCCAACCCTATTATTGGACCAAGTAAATCGACCCCTTTTTGGTTTGTGATCAAGAATATCCCAAGAATGAAATATGAACTCCACAAAATCTTGAAGAGCGTCTTTACCCAGCACGCCTCCTTTTTTTTTCAGTAGGATAAAAAATGATGTTTAAATCCCCTACCAAGATGATATTTCGGAGAGACTTTGATTCCATAAATTTAGAAAGTGAGATCCAACAGTCCTTCTTCTCGACATGGTTTACAAGGACATACAGATTAAAGAGGGCAATAATAATCTTACTTGCAAAACAAGGTAGCTCCGAGTAGATCCAATGATGAGTAACAAAAGAGGAAAGCATAGTGAATTTATCCTTCGTCTATATAGTAGCGAGCCCCCCACCAGTGCCCCAAGCATTGACCGCAATACCATTATTCATTTTCCGCTTAGTCTTGCTTAGAAATAAAAGTGTATCCTTATCAATTTTTGTCTCTTGTAGGAAGAGAATTTCTGTAAATTGCATTCTCAGAAGGTCTTTCACATCTTCTGCTTTTTTGGGATTCCCCAATCCCCTACAGTTCCATGAAGTAATTTTCATTATTTACCTATGCAAGAGGGAGCTAGCCCACCCTTTTGAGGTTTGTTCCGCTCGCTTCTACCCATAGACATCTCAATGGTAGCTTGAGATCCTTGCATTTTCAAACGCTCCACTTCTCCTTCTCTGATCTGTTTACGAGACTTTCTACCAGCCTTTTTTGAAGACTACTCAATAGAATCTTCATCAAAGGAGCCAGATGAATCAACCATCTTTTTCTTAAGAATTTCAGCATAGGATGGGGAAGAAGAGAGTCTTGATGGGGATTTGATATTTTCCTAGAGAATTGTATCAACAAAAGAAGATTGTCTAGGAACAGGGGTCTCTAGATTCCCAGTAATTTCTTCACTTTCAATTAATAGCACATCTACAAGCTGCACCTCACCTTCTTCTAGAGCAGGAGGAGTCTGATATTCCAAAGATCACAAGGCAACAAACGGATTTGAGGAGACTGAATTTCCAGCATCTTGATTTGGATAGTTCTTCTTCTCACCGAAGTTTGATTTAGTCCCTGCTTGAGCTTCTTTTTCTTTCGATTTAATAACTTGTTTAGAAGGACCAACTTTCTGAATATGATTCCATTGCTCAACCTTCTCAAGTACAGGGGGTTCTTCAGCTTTTTTCTTACAGTTCATAGCAAAATGGCCATAACCATGACAGCGACGACATTTGAAAGGAAGCTGCTCGTAATCAAGCTCCTGAATATGGGACCAATATTCCACGGTTAAATTGATCACTTCAGGCAACCCAGTCTCTAAATCAACTTCTAAGCAAATTCTTGCACACGAGTATTAGTCTTTACTTTCTTCCCTGTCAATATACTTTCCTAGTTTGTTCTCGATGGTTTCCAAGGACTCCGAATTCCAACAGTGAAGCGGCAGATGAGGAAGCCGGACCCAAACCGGAACCACTGAAGGAACATCCTATGTGGGATCGAAGTCAGGAGTCCATTTATTCAAATAGAGTCCCTGCAGACCCATAAAGTAGGGGCCATTTCAAAAAATTATGTCTCCGTCTTTAGCTAAATCAAATACAATAAAAAAAACCCCTGCCAACCAGGTGACTGTGAATTCCTTTAGTAACCAAAGGCCTCCAATTGCGTTGTACCCATCCATCAATTGCCTTATGAGAAGGCCAAAGCCCCGTAAATTGGCTAATTAGTCCACGTTCAGAAAGATTCAAGGCTGTCCTGCAAGGTCTCTCAGCTGGAAATTCAACAGATGGAATATCCACTTTCTTCACAAATTGCTGCACAAGAGAGTTTCCCTTCCTCTTACCACTGGAAGCTACCAGTCTTTTGAAAGCAACCAATTTCAGAGGAAGGGGGGTAGGATCTCCACCAGAATCCATGAAGAAACCCCAAAGAAGAACCCAAAATCCCAAATGCATAGAAAAGGCACTGAAAACTCACTGTCACCAAGAAACCTGCAAATTACAGGATCAGAAGAACCAAATTCGCTACAAAATACACTCCAGGATAGGCGAGGAAGATCTGCTAGATCGAATAGACTCCAGGACAGACTCAAAAGTCAAAAATAAACAAAAAGTCCCAAGCGAAAAGATATACAAACAAATAAAAAACCAGAGAAGCAGAGCAACACTCTAGCATCCGAGCAAGAACCGACTGAACCGATCCCAAAAAAGCCTTACGAGATTTGAATTTCCATGAAGGCACTAAGGCCAGAAAAGCACCACCAACAAGAAATGGTGCTCACCTCCAACAGGCGTTCCACGAGCAACCACAAGACCCAGAGATCATGGCTTGAAGCAAATTCAAGATCCAAGACAGAATGTTCCAGAGCAAACTGGTCACTCCGACACTCAAATGTAAACCTCGATCCAACAATCAAACCAACGAGTGGAACCAGGGCCGATAGTTGCAAAAAGTTGAGAGAACCAAGCCTGCAATTTTTTTTTTTTGAATATCTTCTTGGAGCGAAAAAAACTTAATAAGCTTCACTCCTTTTAAAAAGAAAGTCAATATAATTATTTTATTTTTACAATGTGATGTATTGTAAGATAAATATAAATGGTACATAATGTTATTAATAAATATCTTTTTTTTTTAAGTTTAATAACATCGTAATCAAAGTTTTAATAAATTGTGATTTATAATAAAAAATTTAAGAAAAAAAAATAGTTTTTTGTTTGTTCAATTGCTCGTCACTAGAGGGGCTACTAGCAATGAACAATTGCTTAAGAACCGCAACCCAAGGGCATCTAAGTTTTCAAAGTCTGCTCAATACTTAGTTAAGAACCACAACCGAGGAGCATCTAAGCCGTCAAAGTCACCTCAAGATCGCACCCTACTTGGGCCACACCAACCATTAACATGGTTGGATTTACATTGTAAGGATTTTATGACCCAATATGTAGCACACCCTGTAAATAAGGATCTATATCTATTTATCCAGTAACTATAATCTTTTTATAAATTTTAAAGTATAATAATGAATACACAATTTAAGCATATCTTCATTTGTTTCATTATGATTCACCGATGGATGGTACAATGTTCATTAAAAAACAATCTTGGGAAATGAAGGTATTGATTAGTGTTTGAAATAATATATTTTTTGAAATTTAATTTAATTTAATTTAATTAATTTTTTATTTTCATTTTTAATTGAAACTTGGTAAAAAAAATAAACAAATCTCCTTGAGTGAAATTTACCATGGATTGTTTAAGAAGCCTTGCATGGTTGTTTAGGAGGCCTTGCACATGGTTTTAAAACCGTGTGCAAGGCCAAATTTTTGCGGAATGTGCAGAGGGAATATATACGTGTAAGCTTACTATCTTTAATTTTCAGTAATTAGAATTAAATCCACTTCCATGTAAGCTTACTATCTTTAGTTTCCAGTAATTAGAATCAAATCCACTCAGGAATTAGAGGGATTCGCCTACCATATCTACAAAACGATTTCTATGATTTTTTGCCGCCATTGTTACAGGGTTGAAATTTGATTCCAAATTCTATTGTCAATCTTAGATTTCATATCGATTATCCACTATGTCTAGAGTGTCATTCACATCACCCTACATTGTTAAAAGTATTTTATTAACATTTCAAATCAATCTACTTTTAAAACAACGCTGTTGGTGGCTAATTTTTTCATAATTTTAGTTAAAGTAACTTTGAAAACACCTATTAAAGATGTGCAAGGGTTTGAAATAGTGTAAATGTAGGTTGATTCATCAAGGAAAACTTATCACTTCAAATATTTTGATAACTCTTTATAAAGAAAAATTTCATTTTTACCATATATTTAGATAAATAATATTAAAACGAGTTTATAGTATTAAAATAGTATTTTTTTAATAAATTTCAAATAAAATTATTAATTTCAACAACTCAATCATTAACTCTTTTTGTAAGTTTTGTAATTCTTCTTACGAGAAAGATTGATTTGAACTTTTTTCAACTTCATTGATACAATGCCTAAGATCTCTGAATCTTTCTATTACTACCGATCTAGTAAGTTCTTCAATGAATGAAGAAACCATATTGAATTCAACCCACCGATTCTCTCTTCCTTCATGGTAATTCAACATATATAATACAGAATGGTGTATCACTAAAATACTCAGTTATTTAAAGTTAAATGTTTTTTTTGGGTGAAGTATAATTGATATACAAATCTGACTTTAAAAAAATAAGAGACAATTAGCTGGTAAAAAATGATAAAAGCATCTGCCAAACTTTTGAAAGTATTAAACCCTTCTAAACTATCCAGCAAGCTTTGCTAACTGTGTTAAGTGGAAGACAAATTCACAAACTCAGAAGTCATGTCAAATCCCAATTTTGTTACCTTCAATGAATAACCAAGAACAGTTTTTTTATACTTTGAAAAAAAAATTAATGTCAAATCCCAAATCCTATTTCTATTCATGATATTATCAGAATATTTATTTAGCATTTATATGTAATATATTTATTTACTAAACATTTAATTTGAAAAACCCTAAAATTTTGACATTAATTTACGATTTTAGGCGTCAATTTAGACTGACGCCGTCAATACTAAATCGTAAAATACAGGAAAAAACACAAAGTCCGTTCCATGGGGCAGGTATGTTAGCCAGGCCTCATTATCTGCTACCTCTACATACAACGTACATGCAAACCCATTCACACCTCCAAACTTCAGTGTATGTGAACGTCCTTTCATGACTCATCTTCTGCGCCGAATATGTTTAATTATAAAAAAACCAAGAACTGAATGGAATAGAGAGTAGTAGTACCCTGTAGCCTGCTGTCATCTACAAATCATGTAAACCTAAAATTAAATGAATATGTTCGATTTACGTGGACACAAACAATAGAGCGCTGCCGCAGGCTTGCTTCAGTGATTCGATCTCTAAATATCAAAACAGGAGAAGTTGTAAGTTGTAAACGGTTCTATGGCTTAAAAACGATCATCTTTGAAAATTTGCTTGTATAGCTCCATATTTATATAATTATATAAGCAAATATCAATTCCTATTCATTGCTTCAAAGGCTGCCGCAAAAAATTAGAATCTCGAGTGTTTGGGAAAAGGCTGCGGCAAAAAATAATAGGGAAACAAATATGGAATCGATGGATCTAGGCAGCCTGATCCATCAATTCCATTTAACAATGACTGATATGGATATAGTAATGCACTCAGGCAGCTGGGGAGGAGGTACACGCAACTTGTTCTGACATGGTTCAGAGTTTTTTGAAGAAAAAAAAAAGCGATGTTCACTATAAAAAAATTCATGTTATTTGAAATGAAGAATTAAAATTATGCAATGTTCACCTTGTTAAAGCGATCACATTCCTTGTCTGGAATAGCTGTTTGATCAAAATCTTTGTCTCTAATAGCTCGAGAATAATTATCAAAATCTTCGTCTCTAATAGCTCCTTAAGAATAATTTTTTTTTTTTATATAATATTTTTTTTGTTTGTATTAATATAGGGAGTGTATTTCAAATGAAAAGTTATGACCTTACATTATTAGGCCGACAAAATATTTACTACTTTTTTTTTTACATTAGTTATTCAATATTGCAAATTTTACATCATGTTACAAGATCTCTCCCATAATATTCACTACTACTATCCTTATTATTTTTTGCCGACATGTTAGTAACGTTACATCACGTTACAAGATCTCTCCCATAATATTCGCTTTCACTATTATTTTTTGCCGACATGTTAGTAACGTTACATCACATTACAAGATCTCTCCCATAATATTCGCTTTCACTATTATTTTTTGCCGACATGTTAGTAACGTTACATCACGTGACAAGATCTCCCCCATAATATTCACTTTCACTATTATTTCTTGTCAACATGTTAGTAACGTTACATCACGTGACAATATCTCCCCCATAATATTCACTTTCACTATTATTTTTTGCCGACATGTTAGTAACGTTACATCACGTGACAATATCTCCCCCATAATATTCACTTTCACTATTATTTTTTGCCGACATGTTAGTAACGTTACATCACGTGACAAGATCTCCCCCATAATATTCACTTTCATTATTTTTTTTGCAGACATGTTAGTAACGTTACATCACGTGACAAGATCTCCCCCATACTGGACTGTAGAGCGCCTCTCGACGCAATTACTCTAACGCGGGTTCTAATTTGTTGGCTCTTGTTTAAAGGAGTCATATGATGATAACTCATATTCAAATGTGAAGAGGAGGAAAGGAGAGCTCTTCAATTTAATTTATTCGGAATGAATTTTATAAAATGAATTTATTGTTTATATAAATTATTTGCTTTAAAGGATTTTTTAAATTAAATTATGTTTTTTTTACTTTTAATAAAAAGTTAAAATAGTATGAGAAAGTTATAAAAAAAAATTGAATTCAAAAAAGTTTTAAATAAGTGTGAGCTTTTATGTAAATGAATGGTTAGGAAAGGCTTGGTGTGTATACATGTAACTTTTATGTAAATGAATGGTTGGATGGGCATTCAACTTGGTGTGTGTCTATATATATATAAAATAAAATCACTTAGGTTAATTTCACTTATTTCGAGTTTTAGAATAGAATTGGTCATAATTTGGAGGTTGAAATATTCTCGATGGTTGGAACTTCAACAATCATTTACACATGCAATCAATTGATGGGATTCATTGCTTAGTGTTTTAATGATTATGTTGTTGTTTAATTGATAATTGTGATCTAATTGAATGTTTCTTAGTTGATAATTGTGATTTAATTGGATCACAAGAGAAGGAATTGATGCTTTCATGCATGCATGAGTACATGTTGACTATTCTTGATAAGTCACTAGAGGCCTCAAAGACATCATGAAAAATTAGCACAAGGCACTTTCAAATAAATGGAGGAACAAAAGCTTCATAATTGCTAGTCACATGACATATTTAGTAGGTGGGGAAAAAACATTTTAATTGGTCCATTTTCTAATTGGGAATTTAATGATATAAGTAAAACATTGCATACTAAGTGAATTCAAGGAAATATCAAGTGACATGGTTGACACCAACAAGTAAGTATGTCAAGAGCTTCACAACAACTTCTCGCATGACCTTATTTGAGTCGGTGAGGAGAAACTCATTATGACTAGTCCATTTTAAGAATACCCATTCTCCATCTCATCCATGTTTGAAATTTATGGTATTTACTTGAGTTGTGAAAAATTCTTCCCTTTAAGGTTGTTAAATGTTTGGCCTAGAAGATTTGAACCACTTGTGTTGAATCCTTGATTGGGTTTTTGTCTTGTCTTTTGTTAGGGAATTTGAGAATGAAGCGTTTGGGATGGAGGAGTCTTGTGAAATGTTGAACCCAAGGTTACTAGTCCTAAATGATTATCATATCTACTTTCAGAGCAATAAACTTGAAGGGGGTAAACATATTTGCTAAGAGGGTGATTTAACTTACAGAGAGGCACAAAACCAATCATCACATCTTGTTTGAGCTTGGAAATAATATTTTTGTAGCAAATATGATAAGTGACCTTACAACTACTTCTTTCTTGTTTTCTAAATGAAAAACTACAACTATGTTGACAAGGATACGAAAAAAGTTTCTTGGTTTTCAAGAAAAAATTGCAACATCCCTTTAGATGGTGTGCTTGTGTTTCTTTTGTCTATGACTTTTTAAACTATTTCTTGAATGTAAAGATCTAGTGGAGGTTGGAATAATGCCAAATACTCTTATAAAAATACAATTGTTCAGTTGTCCTAAATTGAAGAAAATACAACGGCAGTGATAGGTTTTCAAAACTTCAATTGCTGAAGATTTGTCTATGTGAAGAAGTTCATGAGATACCAAGTATTCAAAAACTTGAATATTTGGAAGAGCTACACATGCATCAGTTTGTGAAGCTGGAGAACATAATGGGCCTTGTGCCTCTGACAAAGCTCCTAGAACTATATTTTTCTGGTTACTCTAAGTTAGAATAGATGGTCTGTGTTGAACATGTGTTGAACATTTCAGGTTGATGGAGATGTTGCAGGCACATACTTGTTTGAAGCTTAAGAGATTACGGGGGTTGGTGCAACTAACAAAGCTTGTAGAGCTAGACGTTTCTTACTGCCATGAATTGGAAAAGGTACACACACTTAGTTGATATGTCTCAATTGCTGCCACATAGATGAAATTCAATTTAAATTTTAATAAATGTTAACACTAATATAATTTATTTTTCTTAAATTTGTTAAAAAATACAACACACAATGGATGTGGTTGCCCTACTTTCAACTGGTCAAGAACTAGAGAGGGTTACGCATGAGTTGGCCTTGTTTGCAGATTCTAAGACTATGGTTATAGCTCAAGTTGTTGGATATGCATACCCTTTTGGAGATGTTCATATCTAGGCTCAAAGATTCCAAAGCATTTGAATAAAAGGTTGTCATGATAGACCGTGAAGCTAACCTTAATCTAAAGCTAGGATGAAGATTAAGGGAGCAAAAGCTGAGAAGAATATAGCATTGGAGTCCCTAAGATCAATAATTGCAGAGCGTGAAGAAACAAAGGTAGATTTGGAAAAGGAAAATTCAGATTTTGGTTCCCTTATAGAAACTATGCAATCCTTGATTGTTGAGCTTGAAAGAACTAGATCGAAGTTGGTTAAGTATAGAAGAGAGAGGAAGAGATGATTTCAAAAGAAGTTGAAGGAGAAGAAAAGAATAAGAAGGCAATGAAAAATATGGAATTCCATCTTCACCAAACTACTGCATAAGCTGGACAAGCTGGTTATGAAGAGGTGTAGGCTGCAACACTTGAAACTGAGCAATAGAGGGTTGCTTTGGAAGCTACTGAGAGAAAATTTGAAGCAATTTTGAGTGAGGCTAGGTTGGAGGAAGAGCATGCTAAAGAAACTATTGAGAAGCATAAGGTAGAAGCAAAGAAAATCATGGCTCAAGCTAATGAAAGAGAGGGTAAATCGATGGCATCTTTGAGAAGATGAAGCCAAGGTCAATGTCAAAATAGAAGAATTAGTAAAGAGAAAAATGGAAGTGGCATATATCAAGGCCTCTTTGATGGACAAAGAGAATGAATTGTAGAATATCAAGGAAGAAAATGAAAATCTGAAATGCAGAGTGTGCCATTATAGAAAAAAATGGACAATTGGAAAAGTCACTTGGCATTGCCCCAAATTATCACTCTACAATTTCATTGGAAGGTAATGATTCAATAAACAAAAATCTCGAGGCAGAAGCTTTTGCACAAGGAAAAAATCCATAGGCCCTTGCAAAAGTTGAGGATGTTAATGCTAGGGAGGAGGAAGCCATAGAGAAGCTAAAAGTAACCAATCTCAAGACATAAAACTACAGCCATAAAGCAAACAAATCATTAGAGCAGCTTGAGTTGCACAACCTGCTAACTTGTCCATGGAAGCAAAAATAAAGAAATTAAAGATACATAGTGAGCAATGAAAGTTTGCCCAACATTGAAACATGTGACAATTAAGGTGGGAAAGCCTAATGTTAAAACTTTCCCAAAAAAATATTATATTATTATTTAAATTTTCTTTTGAAGTTTCTTTACACCTTGCTAATTAAAAATATATATCATTTTTTTGCTATGAATTTTTTTCTTTTTATCATCTATATACATTTTATCAGTATAACTATTTTATAATTAAAGTATTTTGCAAAGTATATATTTCTTATGTTCAAATGCAAATGGGCTTGTAAACCCTATATAGTAACAAAATTATAATATCTTTTTAGGGAGATCAAGATCGTTTGATTAAATTAAACTAAATTATTAAAAGTTTTTTTTTTTAATTTTATTAAAACATTTAATGTTTTTATTAACTTCTATATTAATTAATCACATAAAAGAGTCGTGTTTTTCTTCAAAACATTGAAAGATATTATTTGTATGTTTTACGAGTTGAAATAATTTCCTTGTTTAATTAAAGTTATTTAATGTCTTTTTATTGATCATTGTATTCGTGAAAACAAACAAATCTATATACTTCATTTTACAATATTTAGATATTTAACTTATTTGTTCACTTATATATATATAACAATTTGTTTGTGTATTTATTTCAAGAATTTATATTAATGATTTGGGTTTTTTAATGAATTATTTAAAAAATTATTTATTTGATTGAGGAGTTCTTATCAAAATTTATTTTGTCACTGTTGGAGTATAAGTTTTTATGTCTTGGCGTTAGTTAAAGGGTGTTTGTCAAATTTTCATAGCACATTAAATATAAGAAAATAATTTTTATTTAGAAAAACAATTTTTAAAATAGTAATGTTTTTCGTCTGTGATTGGTTGTTTGAGGCTGACGTCTACCTCGTTATGTGTTTCCCACCACAGGGCAGTGGGCATACGTCAACCTCTTTAAATGCTTTGGCAGTTCCTATTACATATACAGATGCTCTAACGCCCTGACAGAGATTTGTGAATAGAATAAAGTGTAATAAAGTAGTTCCAGTCGAGGTGCATGATGCATACAGTCTAGGTGCATGCTCCACTTGGAGTAAATGGGACATGTGACCCTACACCTAGAGGTATATCTCGTCCTTCAAATCCTTGCTTAATATAAATTACACTATCTCACCAGAACGCGTGTTGATTTTTGGGTTTTTAGTGGGGTTGTCTATCGAAATTTCTATATTGTGATGGGAAAAAACGCTTAATGTTATCGGTGGTTTGTTTGTCTATGCTTAGAATCCTTATATGAATTTTATTTTTGAAGAAATGCAGAATATCAGAAAGGAATTTGAATGTTAAGAATAAAATAATTGTTGGGATGTGCAGGCGTTAAACTTCATAAGCGTTTAGTATTATGATTTTTACCTTTAAATTAGGGATTGTTTTTAAGCTTTTGGTCACAAGGTCCAATGTTTGAATAATTGTTGTGTTGCTTCATCTTGAAAAAATGCTTTCTTCCTATTTCCCATCTACACATAAACAACACCTAAATTTCTAGAGCATTATGATCCCTGTTCTTGTTTAGTTTGTGAATGTTAGGTCGATAGTGGACTCTCTTACGTCTACGATTTCCTCAGCACACAAAGGCTTTTCTGTTGGTCCATGAGGTGAGAAATGGATAATGCATTATCTATTTCAAACATAATCTCTCCTAATTATCTTGGGAAAAAAAGATGTCGAAATTCACATTTTGAATTATTCTTGAATGTTAGCCAATACCAAGCCGACTAAACTTGATTTTATCGCTCAGTTAATATTAAAATTTAATTTTCACTTTTTCATGCTAACCTCTTTTTCTTTTTCACTTGTCGGGTGAAACTTGTCTATCTCCCGACTAGACAAGTCTATCAACTTTGGTCGGCCTTTAGCCTACTGATTTACTTCGATTTACTTGTCGGTTCTACCAACTGATTTTACCTCGACCACTTGTCACTTCGAAGTCGGCTGACTTCAACCTCTAAGTCAGCTCACCTCTTCGACCACTCAAGTCAACTCACCTTTTCAACTTCTCAAGTTGACTGACTTCTTCGACTTCTCAAGTCGGCTTACTCAACCGACCTTGTCGGTTCACTTTGGTCGAAATCTATAGAGTATTTTTCTTAGCCTAAGAGACTTAAGAAATTACAAATGCTTTTCACCTGTGAGTAAGATGAAGTAAAATAGACACATTAACAAATCCAAATAACTTATAAAACATATGCCCAAATATGTAGGAAGACTTGAGTCAACCAATGTGCCATAAAACTTGGAACTTTCACACAGTGAGAAATTTATGGGTTCTTTGATCTTTCACTTAGCTGGTAAATGTAAACAACATTTACACAAGTAAATCTGGAAATATTGTGCGGCCAAATAAACATGCATTCAACCATAAACTATTTCATATATATATATGCCAAAATAACAAAGATATTACAAACTTGTCTATCCAGACTTGTCGGCTCACTAACTGATCCTTTTACAGAGCTTCGACTCTCCGACTGAATCACTTACACAGAAGCTTGAGCTTCGACTTCTCTTTCTCACCCTGAGTTCCTCTGTCTCTTTATATTGTGTCTAACCTAATTTATAATTTGCTTCTTCTATTTATAGGCAACCTGAAGATTGCTTCTACATGGGTTGACTGACTCACCATTAAAGACTGTAATAACTATCTACCTAACAACTTAGCTTCAGAAATAAATTCAATTGGTTTACATTGTCGAATCGTGGACTCTTCCCTCTTATCAGACTAACCAACAAGATCTTGACTAGTATAGACTCTGACAGAGTCGGCTGAGAGTCAGGTACGGATCTGCGAGTGATTAATATTTCCAACACTCCCCCTTAATTATGAGCAGATGGGTCTTCTTTTTTTTTAAGCAAAAATTTACAAAATGTTTCAAAGCTTATACATGCTCTGTTTATGACAGAGTTCACTGTGGAGAACTTGTCATTCCAAGATAACTACGCAGATACTGGAATGTGTTCTTTGCCAATGGTTTTGTAAAGATGTCTGCAAGTTGATCTTCAGACTTGCAAAATTCCAAACAAATTTCCTTATTGTTCACCAACTCTCTTATGAAATGAAACCTTGTGTCGATGTGCTTGGTTCTCTTATGAAACACATGATTCTTTGATAATGCTATGGCTGAATTGTTGTCGCAGAAGATGGTTGTCGGTTCTTGATGGTTCTGTGTGACAAGTATTTTAAGACTCTCCTCATCCAGAGAGCTTGACATGTAGCACTTGTCGCTGCAACATACTATGCTTCAGCTGAAGACAGAGTTACTATGGGTTGTTTCTTTGAAGCCCATGAAACAACACCTGTACCAAAATGAAATGCGTACCCAGATGTGCTCTTCCTGCCATCTATGCTACCTTCATTGTCACTGTCAGTGTAGACAATGAGTTTAAAATTTTCTGAGGTTGAATACATAATACCAAGGTCTTTTGTGCCACTTACATACCTCAGAATTATTTTACCTGCTTGCCAATGAGAGTCTTTTGGTGACTCCACGAACCTTGAGATCAGACTTACTCCATACATAATATCTGGTCTTGTTGCTGTCAAATACATAAGGCTTCCAACAAGCCTTTTGAATAGCGTAGGATCTACAGTGGATCCTTCATCATCCTTGCTCAATTTTAAACCTGTTATTACTGGTGTTGGGGCTGTCTTGCAATTAGACATGTTAAATCTTTTTAAACTTCACTTGCATACTTAGACTGTGATATAAAAATACCACTTTTAGACTGTTAAACTTCAATGCCCAGAAAAAACTTCACAAGCCCCAGATCAGTCATTTCAAATTCACTTTCCATGACTGCTTTAAAATCTCCTATGCCATAATCACCAGTAAATATTAAATCATCTACATACAGGCAGACAATTAACATCTTACCTTGTTCATCCACTTTGGTGTACAATGTTGGTTCACTTTCACTTCTGTGAAATCCATTTTCAGTGAGATAGGAATCAATCCAACTGTACCAAGCTCTAGGAGCTTGCTTCAAACCATAGAGTGCCTTTTTCAGCCTATACACTTTATACTCTTGACCTGGAACTTCATACCCTTATGGCTGTTCCACATATACTTCCTCTTCTAGATAGCCATTTAAGAATGCCGACTTGACATCCGTTTGATGAACAGGCCATTTGTTTTGTGCAGCAATGGCCAAAACTGTTCTAACTGTATCCATGAGTGCAATAGGTGCAAACGTTTCATTGAAGTCGATGTCAGGTTGCTGTGTGAACCCTCTTGCTACCATTCTTGCTTTGTGCTTCTGCACATTCCCATTAGCATCTTAATTTGTCTTGTAAATCCATTTGACACTGATTACATCTTTGTCTTTTGGTACATCAACCAGTTCCCATGTTTGATTCTTCTCAATGCATTCTATTTCTTCATCCATGGTTTGTGCCCATACTTCTTCTTCAACAGCTTCTTCAAATGTTAGTGGATCATATGTAGGAGAAAATAATGCAAAGAGAGAGAATGAATTAGGTGTACCAGCTTCATATATTTCTCACAGACTTCTTGTCTTCACCGGTTCTGTCGATGTCGACCTTGACAAAATGCTTGATGGAGACTGTTGTCCTCTTAGTGTACTTGTCGGTGTAGCTTGAGCTGCTACTTGTGTCGATGGTCCTTGTGTTGAACCATGTCTTGGTGCAATGGGAGTCGACGGTGCTACGACCGGTTGACTTAGATGTGGTATTTGAACCACTTCCTCTTCCATATCATCATTGTCGACATTCAACACAATGTTGACATTTATGTCGATAGTTCCATCCCATGATTCGTTCTCGACAAATTGAACATCTCGACTGATTATCACTTTCCTTGAGACAGGGTCATACAACTTGTATGCTTTTGTGTCTTCAGAATAGCCAACATAAATACATTTTTGTCCCTTCTTGTCCAGCTTCCTTCTCAGCTCATCTAGAACATGAGCATATGCAACACAACCAAAAAATTTTAAATGTGAAACACTATGATTCATACCTGTCCATGCTTCTTGAGGAACTTTGTTCTTCACACTCTTTGTCGGACATCGATTCATAATGTATACGGCAGTTGGAACTGCTTCACCCCAATACTCATTTGGAAAATGCTTGGCTGCCAACATGGTGCGAGCCATCTCCATGATGGTTCTGTTCTTTCTTTCGGCAATACCGTTCTGCTGAGGTGTATACTGTGCAGTGAATTGTTTCTGTATGCCATGCGTCTTGCAAAAATTCAGAAATTCATTTGAAACATATTCACCTCTTATGTCGGTCCTTAAGGTCTTGATGCGATGTCCACTCTGGTTCTCCACGAGTGCCTTGAACTGCTGAAAATAACTAAATGCATCATATTTATGTTTCGAAAAATATACCCATGTTTTTCTTGAGTAGTCATCAATAAAAGTTAGAAAATACTAGTAGCCACCAATGGATGATGTCTGCATTGGACCACAAATATCAGAGTCCACAATTTCAAGTGGTGTGGGTTCTCTATAGGACTTTCCCACTGGAAAAGTCTCTCTGTGCTGCTTGCCAAAAATGCAGCCTTCACAAACCCTCTCTGGTCTGTCAATCAATGGTAATCCTTTTACCATATTCCTTTTTGTGCAGTAGCTTCAACCCACCAAAATTCAGATGTCCAAATCTGAAATGCCACAACTAAGATTCATCCTGAACTTCTGTCTGAAATGCAACTTGCAAATCAGCACGGCAATTTTCTTTCTTGTCGAGGAGCTCGACCGTTTCTTCACTTTCTTCCTTGAATGCAGCTCCTGAGTTTGTCTTCCCTTTCATGTCAAGAACTATCCTCAATGGAAACAAGCGGTTGCTTGTCATTGGCACTTTTGCTATCAGCTGGTCGCTTGGACGCTTGTCTTTGATCACACAGTGATCATCTTCCATGTAGACTCTGTAGTCTTTCTATATCAGTTGTCCAATGCTTAACAAATTATGTTTCAAACCTTTGACATGATAGAAATCAAGGATATACTTACTCTCCCCCTATTTGGTTAGAATATCAACAATGCCTTTTACTAAGACAATAACTTAGACATTGTTTGCAAGTGTAACATCAGTTTTAACTGAATTATCTAGACTGGAAAACAAATTTAAATTACCAGTCATGTGGTTGCTGCAGCCTGAATCTAAGTACCATATGTCATGTGGACTTTCTTGAACAGCATTGCATTTGAGTGGAGATGTCGATGCCATTAACATTGCACTTGTCGAAGTGTTGGTGTTGGTCGACTGACTTGGGCTTTGCCTTCCTTGGTCATATTGCTTCTTCCTACATTCATATGCATAATGACCAAATTTCTTACAGTAATGACATTGGATTTTTATTTATCAAACCTCTGGCCACTTGGCTGACTTGGGTTCTGATTATCTCCTCTACCACCGACATTTGCAGGAATTCTGCATCGTCCTCCTCTTGAAGAACTTCTTCCTCTGCCTCTGAAGTTGTTTCTCCCCCTGCCTCTACCACGACTTATGGATGACTGTGCTGCAAATGCACCTTCCAATGATGCTTGTGTTCTGCTGAGTCTGTGTTCATGATTGATGAGTGAAGCTTGCAACTCATCAATGGTAAATGTCGTCATGTCTGTGTGTTCTTCTAAGGTCACAACCAAGTTTTCAAATCTTGGGGGAAGACTTCTGAGAATTTTTTCAACAACCCTTCAGTCTTTTATGGCTTCTCCATGAGATTTCAGTTGGTTTATCAAACCAACAACTCTATTGTAGAATGTGTCTACATTCTCTGAATCTTTCATGGACAGAGATTCAAAATCTCTTCTCAGAATCTACAGCTTGGATGCCCTTACCTTATCCAAACTTTGATAGGCAGTCTCCAATGTATCCCATGCCTGCTTAGCATTAGTTTTTGTTGCTACTCTTGGGAGTATGCTCTCATGCATAGCTTGATGTATGTAAAATAGAGTTTTTCCATCTTTCTTCCTCTGTTCTCTCAAGACATCTTTCTCAGCCTGTTGTTATATGCTATCATGTCCACTGGTTCTGCATAACCATGCTGGACTATCTCCCAAACATCTTGACCTCTAAATAAAGCCTTCATTGTTAAATACCAATATTCATAATTCTTTCCTATAAAAATTAGAGTTTGTAATAAACCAGAAGTGGAAGCCATTTTAATTTTTTTAATTAACTTTCCTTAGAAAATTAAATTTCCACCTTTTAAGACAAAATTTCTTTCCTAAATCTTGGGTTGATATAAACCTTGCTCTGATACCAGTTAGCCAAAACCAAGCCGACTAACTTTGAGTTTACCGCTCAGTTAATATTAAAATTTAATTTTCACTTTTCCACGTCAACCTCTTTTTCTTTTTCACTTGTCGGGTGAAACTTGTCTATCGGTCGGCCTTTAGACCCGATTGATTTACTTCGACTTACTTGTCGGTTCTACAGACTGATTTTACCTCGACCACTTGTCACTTCGAAGTCGGTTGACTTCGACCTCTAAGTCGGCTCACCTCTTCGACCACTCAAGTCGGCTCACCTCTTTGACTTCTCAAGCCAACTAACTTCTTCGACTTCTCAAGTCGGCTTACTCAACCGACCTTGTCACTTCACTTTGGTCGAAATCTACAGAGTAATCTTCTTAGTCTAAGAGACTTAAGAAATTAGAAATGCTTTTCACCTGTGAGTAAGATGAAGTAAAATAGACACATTAACAAATCCAAATAACTTATAAAACATATGCCCAAATATGCAGGAAGACTTGAGTCGACCAATGTGCCATAAAACTTGGAACTTTCACGTGGTGAGAAATTTATGGGTTCTTTGATCTTTCACTTAACTGGTAAATGTAAACAACATTTACACAAGTAAATCTGGAAATATTCTGCGGCCAAATAAACATGCAATCAACCATAAACTATTTCAGATATATATAACTATGTGGAAATAACAAAGATATTACAAACTTGTCTATCCAAACTTGTCAGCTCATTGACTGATCCTTTTACAGGGCTTCGGCTCTCCGATTAAATCACTTACACAGAAGCTTGAGCTTCAACTTCTCTTTCTCACCCTGAGTTCATTTGTCTCTCTATATTGTGTCTAACCTAATTTACAATTCGCTTCTTCTATTTATAGGCAACCTGAAGATTGCTTCTACATGGGTCGACTGACTCGCCATTAAAGACTGTAATAACTATCTACCTAACAACTTAGCTTCAGAAATAAATTCGACTGGTTTACATTGCCGAATCGTGGACTCTTCCCTCTTGTCACACTAACCGACAAGATCTTGATTGGTACAGACTTTGACAGAGTCAGCTGAGAGTCAGGTACGGATCTGCAAGTGATTAATATTTCCAACATTGAAAGGTTACAGATATATTTCACACCATTTTCTCATCTACCTAACTCTCTACAACTACAACTGTATTGGAACACTCTAGTTGCATTCCATGCATACACAAGATTCTATTTCACTGGATGATTATTAACCAAAGGGAAGATGATCTCACGTTTACATATATGCAAAATTCATTTTTATCTCGAAATTGGATGAACTAACAAGACACTTCTCTGTCCATTTGGGGGTTAAAATACTACGTTATGATCTTTGCGTTGATTAAAATCCTAAGTCCTCCATATTATTGGTTGGATGAATAAAGACTAAAGGATATCATAGAAACAATAAATGCCAAAAGAAATGACAAATATGTTCAAAACAAGAAACATAAATTTTGAGGTTTCACAATAAGAAAGGCTTAACGGTTTTTAATACACGTGCATTAATAATTAATTTTTTTAATTGAGATCATTAAAAAATTTAAAGTCGTGTATCATATTCATATTAATAACATAAACAATTCCATCCTTAATAGTATGTTCCATAGTCAAAATCACGAATCCTATATTTTAAAATTTTCAAAGTGCCATTTGTTAGTCCTATCCTCTAATCCAATACGTGATGCCAAATTCCAGTTTTAATAGTGTTTCGAATAGCATGTGGTTAAGTCAGCTGAATCATTATGTGTTTTTCTTGAAACATTATGTGTGTTTCTTGAAACACTGTGCATGGTTAGTTATTAAGCCTTCGATGTAATCGGACCTTGATAAAAGTAGATAGTGACTATCTAAAAATAAAAACATGTTTTCAATCAAAGTAAAGTAACGAGTGATGGGATTAGATTTGATCAATTATTAATAAATGAATTTACAGGCTTCAAGATAAATCATGTTGGAGAGTGATGTGATCCCATTTATTTGATCACTTATTATTTGCTAATAAATAAATTAATTTTGTTTGGTTATAATCTCAAAATGCGAACAATTACAACATTTTTTTATGAGTTAATGATTACGGGATTATTGCATTTCTTGATAATCTCAACGTTTGCTTAAAGTCAAACGCAATAATCTGGTCCTTATATTCCTTCTACAATTCAGAGGCATTCAGGTTCTAAAGGTAAAAAATGCATTCAGGTTAGGAAGGTCAAAAGTTCATGAAATGGGATGAAAGAAGCGCGCACGTTTCAATAATTCAAATCTGATCCTGGAGGAATGCCAGGTAAAGAACTGCCAAATTTTTAGCCTCATGCGACGATTTCAAATTCACGGAATTAATGTTGTGTGATATCGATATAATACATGTGAAATGGAATTTATGTATAAATTTAAGCTTAATGTAAAATGAAAATACCTACAAGAAGCAATAATCTGCCCATGAAACCGAGGGAAAATGAGTTTGTCAATCAAATTTATGGCAGAAAATTGCTCAAACAAGTTCAAAGAAAAACCACACATAATTTGTTCTCTTACATCTAGAAACCTTGATGCAATACATATCTTAATTATCATTCAGTGGAGAACACCACTATAGGCACCGGGTTCCACACTTTGGCATGAATTTTGTTGTTGATTCTGTAATTGCCGAGTTGACATATTACATAAAGAACACATTGCATAAATATGACATGTATAAATTAATATTGTATCACATTAATAAAAATAATAATGACTACCTTCCAAATGGTATTGTGACCTTCATACAAGTCTTTAGTTCTCTTCCACATTGTCTCCATGCAATAATAAACATGGCGTAGGTGACACACAACTTGCCTTCCTTGCTAGCTTGTGCGAGGACATGACTTTGAAGAGCTTCCAGTAAACATTGGTATCTGTAGAGTATATGGCTCCCTATGGATAGGTTTCTTGTTATAAATACAAAAGAGAAATGGAGGTGCAACATCCTAGCAGCTAAGAGGTAGTTTTGCGGTTGCTCAGATCGAAGGGCACCACTCAATAATAATCGAACTTGGGTACATGGCTGTACTGCTCTTTAAAGGTTTTCATTCCAAAGTTGTTGACTGTAAAAACAAACAGGTGGAGTGTATTCTAGGCTAGATGTTGTACGCTAGACTCAAATACAACCATATTTGGTCTTAGAGATATCATGGTAAACGCAGTGGTCCTCGGTTTTACCCATCCATGCTTTCTATTTGTTTAACTTGTTTTCCCGTGTTGCTTGTTACACAATGGACATGGCCACTAAGCTGAACCTCTAGGACTTGACCTGCACAACCATAGTTGTTGGCCAAGAACCACAATCCCCTCCTTGTTTTATTTTATATAATAAATATACTTGATTATTTTTTTAAGAAAAAGAAAGAGAGGCACTATGCAAGAATCATGTGTAGTGCGCAAGTGTTTTCTTTCGGGTTGATGTTTGGTTGTAAAACATTTATGTTATTCTTACTTAACACCTCTTGCCAAAGCAGTCGCTTTTTCTCTCTCTCTTTCTCTCAAAAGCAGGTGGCAATGTTGGGGACATGTTGGCAGCCAACAACCTTCTAAGGTTTTATTTGTTTATGGTTAGTAAAAAATGACATCAGTTTTTCTCTTCAATAAATTCTTGAGAACATTATTAAAGAGTGCCTTCAAAATCTATGATTCTAACGGTACTGTCAATTTGAAAACGTTAATTACTCAAGTAGAAATCATAGCAAGCATTTCAATTTCATGACTGTTGAGGTATCATTAATAATCCATTTAGCAGTTGTTAAATCTACTTACAATATATTATCAAGTTTTCTTCACATATATTAACTTTTGATTATATTTGTTTAGTAATAATACAATTTAAGTCAATATTTCATTAAATCAACAGCTTGCTAATCTCATGTTGCAACCAAGTCAAATTCGCTTCTATGGTTTTAACTTCATCCTTTTACATGATCTTTTATGATTAATAAATATCAAAGCTTCAATGTTTTGTTTATCATGCTAGGTAAAGTATAAATTATATTCATTGTATTTTAAGTAATGGTTGGATTAATAATGTTAATCCATTATATATCTAAGCACTACTTCTAAAACTATACCTAAATGATTATTCAAACCTACATTTTAACTTTATCCTAACTACCATGACACTCATACAAATGAAATTACTTGCGATTTTTTGTGTGACATTTGTTGCTACCCTAGCTTGGATCTAAATCATGAATCATATCTTCATTAAGCAATGTTTGACAAGTGTTTATCAAGGTACAACCATCATTATCGTGTCATTTCACTATATCAATGAGATCTCAAATGTCATCTCCATTTATAATGCCTGTACAAAATCATAATTTTGTTGCTAGTAACATCATTTGCCTCGTTTTATCAAACCCTAGGATGAAATTGGTATTGTTTTGGTTGCGCGGGTCATTGAATTTTGGGTTTTTATAGAGGGATGACTTAACCTGGTTCATGTTTCCCATCTGCGTTAGTGATCACTATCAATATTACCTTATTCACCAATTGAGTGTTGATACAATGGCCCCCCTGTGTAGATTTCAGCCAACCAGGAGCGAATTACTGGACATTGAACCTGATTTTGCGCAGTTAATTGATAAAATTGGTTGGGGCAACTTCTTTAGAAGTTTTAATGGAAATAACATAGAAGTAACCCGACAATTTTCCCTGTTGCATAAGGAAAACGTTGCCCAGGTTGGAAATCTGTGTTTGGTCATCTCTGAAGACCTCATAGAAAACGCTACGAAGCTGCCACTAACATGTGAAAGGCGGTTTAAACGGAGGGAGATTAACAAAGCCAAATGGAAACAATTTTTGCTCCCTTTTCCTCAGGATTTCGACGACAAATATGGGTATACTGCAAAGTACCTCAAGCCACAATGGAAGCTGCTTCTACAGTTAATCATAAGGTATATCATTTGTGACTGTAGATTTTCCTCTATACATTGTTATCAACTTAGGATTTTGATGGAATTCAAAGATTCTAGGTTAAAATTACCATGCTTCTTGCTTAATAGCCAAGAAAAGATGGCTTATGCGATTCAGAATACTATAGAGAATCAAGACCGAAGCTTATTCCATCACGGTTTATTAAAAATAGTGATACAGTACCAATTATCTATGATTGGTAAGAGTTGGGACCAGTTCTTAATTGAAAATAGCTTTGGTCAGACTCAATTTTGGCCTCCTTCTATCTCTAAGTCTCGGCAGAAGAGAAGAAAACCTTCTGTTAGTGAAACTCCTGTGTTAAATCTGGATGCAAGACGTAAAGAAACAGATGTTTGTAAACTTGCCCTATCAAAATATTTAGGAGATAATTTGGCAGGGGGTAATCCCATTTCAATGGTTGGAATTTTTGTCAGTCTCTCGTAGCATGTTCGAATTTGTAAAGTATCTACACAAAAATCCCGAAGAATTAGTTAAGTGTCAAAATGCAGACTCAATTCTTTTTTATGGACTTAAACCTAAACCGAGAGAGTCTATTTATGTAAGTGCTCGTCGATTTACCAGGAGTATGGCTACGGTCTTAACCCCTGCAACAATACAACAACAGAAAGAACCTCCATTAGTAGAAGTCGTCAGCAATGATGAGGATATTTTTCCAAATCGGGAAGTTGCTCACAATAGCGACTGTAACAAACAAATTTTAGAAGTAAATAATCCTAGGACTACTTCTCATGATGAATTATTGATGGGTTATCTCCATGTAGATCCGAGTCGAAGCCTTCATTCACCGGTAATTCTTCACCTGTTAGGAGTGAAAAGAATCTTCAGCAAACACTTAAGCAAGTCCTTAAGGACAAAGTGTCTTGGTTAGAAATAGAAGTGAAGGAATGTCATTCCAATGCACTATGCATGAAGGAAGAAATTAAAACCCTCAAAAGTGAATTAGTGTTATGGGTGAACAGATGACAAGAGTTGAAATTGAAGAAAGATAAGTACAAGGCTTTAAAAATATCCTTAGTCGTTGCAAATGAACGATTACTCAAACAAGGAGAACAATAAAATATTAAGATCATGAAACTTCATGCCGATTATCTGAGGCACGACGAGCTGCCAAATTGCATATCACAACTTAAACTTGTTTTGTTTCAGTTTACATTTAACATGATTTTGATCTTTAACAGGTAATGAATGATTTAATTAGCATACCTACATAATCGAATATTTTGTAGGCATGCTTAGAATTCGTTTGTTGTTGTTTCGTTTATTGGATATGATTTTAAATGAGAAATTAATGTTCCGTTAAATTGTTATTGCAGGTGTCTTTTATATCTTTCATGGATGTGTTTTGGTTTCGTTGATGCTATTGGACTTATGGGAATTTTGTTACCATCGGTTAATTCAATTACCCCTTGTAATGATCTAGATGTGAGGTGCCTTCTTTTGGGGGGATAATTTAGCTATTTGTGGTGCTTCATTATCTCATTAACAACACAATTATGAAAACCGTTTTTTTTTTTTTAACAGTTGTCGAAACTGTATAGTTTATTTTTAGAAGATAGATCCATAGAATTCTAGAAACATTTATATATATATATATATATATATATATATATATAAGTCATAAGAATGACTTGAGAAGGGGGATTCGAGTATGCAAAAGAAGACTGTTTACATTGGGAGTCAAGACATCCATTGTGCTTACAGTTTCTTTTGAGATTTTATATATGTGGTATTGTTAAGCACTTCTTCAAAGATTGGTAGCATTTTGAACTTAGTCTTTGAATACTTATATATATACTCATTATGATTTTCTCCCATTATTATCACTTGTAGTTAAACTTTGTTATAATTCTGTGAATTATTAATGAAATGCTCGAAGTACAAACTCATTTTAATATTTGATTTTAATATTGTATGAGTCATTTTTAGTTAATTTTGTTAATTAAGTCGGGTCATATAATGTTATGTCATGTTAAGTCACTTAGTGATTCATATGTGTTTCTAGCAGATATTCAATTAAGTAATTAATCATTTTTAATCTCAAATGTTAAAGTGTTAGGAGTTAACTGTTCTATGATATTTTATGTTTGAGAATGATAAATAATTTATGTTTAGTTTTCTTTAATTGCGCCGAGAGGCGCTCTACAGCCCAGTATGGGGTAGATCTTGTAACGTTGTAACGTTACATAATGTTATGTCGGCTATAAAAAAAAAATGACTGACTACTAGCTTCCCATAATGTGACTGCTAGAGGATAGAACTACAGCACCTAAGAGAAATAAATTCGTTTGAGTAAACTTAATAACATACTTATTGAATCGTCACAGGAAGGATTGGTTGTTGGAAGAACATTTGCTCTCTTCAAGAACTATCAAATCGATGGCAACAAGGAAATGATTGCGATTGGAATGATGAATGTTGTGGGTTCATGCACTTCCTGTTATGTTTCAACAGGTCTTTTTCTCTTTCCTTCAATCTTATCAGTTGCAGACAGAAATGATCCGGGTTGAAATTATTACTAACCCGTTCAATTTTTCTCTTTGAAGTAGGTGTTAAAGTGTTATTCGACTCTGTACGAATGCCTTAACTGTTGCTGATAAATGTTTGTGTGATGGTTTGCAGGTGCCTTCTCCAGATCAGCGGTGAATTTCAATGCTGGATGCAAAACAGCAGCCTCAAATGTAGTAATGGCTATTGCCATGATGCTCACGCTTCTGTTTCTAACTCCTCTTTTCTATTACACCCCAAATGCGGTTCTATCGGCCATTATCGCCTCGGCAATGTTGGGTCTAATCGATATCCATGCCGCCATTCATCTATGGAAGGTGGACAAGATCGACTTCTTCGTGTTCTTGGGAGGTTCATTGGGCGTTGTTTTTGCCAGTGTTGAAATTGGCTTGATCACAGCAGTAAGGTTACACATTTACAGTTATGCTCAAAAAGTTTTGAATGAATTTGGTCTATTGAAAACCATTACATCAAGTTATAGGATTGTCGTTTTAAATTATTGGAATTGCAGCTTTCTGCAAATTTCAAACCAAATTAATGTAATTATTTGATGCTTAGCCCATACGCATAGGATTAATTAGATCGGCTTAACTAAAAATTGGGTGGTTTGTCAGGAAAAATCTAATCAATTTGTATAAGAGTTTGGATCAGCTTAACTAAAAATTGTGTGGTTGTTTTGAAAAAAATCTAATCAATTTCAATTATTAAATTGCAGGTATCCATCTCATTGGTAAGATTGTTGATGCACATCATGAGGCCTCATACTGCAGTTCTGGGCAACATTCCTGGAACGACTGTGTACAGAAGCACAGAGCAATACCCTAATGCAAACAGAGTTCAGGGTATTCTCATACTACGCATAGATTCTCCAAATTTTTTCGCCAACTCCAGCTATCTGCAAGAAAGGTTTGCTTTCTATCGATATCTACCCATTTCTCAAAATTTGTGAAGGCTTGAGTTCGAATTTGTTTTCTAGAGTCTTTTGGGTTTCGAAGTTAAAGATGAATATATTCTTCTTCTTTTTTGACATGGGAAAACATGAGGCGGGGTTTTCCAATTTTTGAAGGGTGACAAGAAGGCATTATGATCTGTGAAAACTCTAATTAATTTCATAGTTGCGAAATTGTTTAATTCTCTCTGGTTTTGAGGATGACAGGATAATTAGATGGATCGAAGATGAAAACCAAAAGCATGATCAAACTCTCCGCTACGTAGTCCTGGACATGGCTCGTGAGTATTTTCTGTATCAACCTTGATTTTGATTATTGTTGCAACCTCATCAAATAAATGATTATCCATTTTCTAACGTCGTGCCATTAATAAATATTCCTCCCAGATGTGACTAGCATCGATACAAGCGGAATCAGCGCTCTTGAGGAGATGAAAAAGAAATTGGATCTGCAACTGATAAGATTGAAGGAAAGAGAAAAAGACCTGTTGA
>LPNX011133463.1:82084-121607 GCA_001517045.1 Pseudotsuga menziesii
CTAACTTGTTAGAGACATGTTGATTGAACAATTCCATTGTAGTTTGAACTTTGACTTACAATACAATAGGTATGTCCAATACCAGAATAGAGGAAACGTATGAGTTTTATGCTGCACTGCTTCAGCCTTCTACTAATTCAGCTTCAAACCCTAGAGTCCTTACTTATTTGAGAGCTGAAAACAGACATGGATTTTGAAAGTAAGGAGATAAGTATTTATATAAATGCAAAATAACCAGTGATCAATCTACGTTGAAGTTGTTAAAAGTGGTTAAAGTTGGTAAAGTTAGGTGTTGAGTCTAGTTGCAGAAAGATGAAGATACAAACACTTTAGTTCATGACATTGATTGGAGAAGAGGGGACACCACAGAAGCAGCTTAAGCGAGAGAGGATAACACCTTTTTAAGAGTGTGATGGCGTCATAGTTGAATTTAAGCTCATGGTTGTATCATCAGTAGAGTTAAGCTAATAGTTTCATCTAATAGTTAATTTAAAAGATAAAAGTTAATATTAATATAATATTAATATTTCACTAAAGGAAGTTTGCACCTCAAGATATTTGATCCCACTCAGCGCTTGATAGAGCCTAGGATTTGGATCTACGCTGGTTGTAAATGTAATTCATGAACTGAAAGTTATTTACGATATTGACTTTGATGATTTTTCTCATGGTCATAACATTTAGCTTTTTGTTATATGTATTGTTATAGAACGTTAACATAATTAATAGCTTACTCTTGGCCAAGATGGGGCGCATTAGATTAGATTAATTTTCAATTTATAGTTTAGTTTTTCTATCTGTAAATCAGCAGCTGTTAAATAGGTTGTTTATATTACATTTAATTAACATTTCATTTGTTAAACAGTTTTTGACAAAACTTTTTGAAACCTAAATAGAGACTCTCCTTAAGAGAGAAAAACGTATATTAGATATAAATAACAAGTTTTGATTTAGTAGTTGTTAAATAGAGAGTTCTTTAAAAAAAATAGATTAGTATAGCATTTCGATAATAGTTGATTTTAACTTAGCAGTTGTTGAATAGGTAGTTTTCATTAGAAGTTAATTAAACTATTTATCTGTTAAATAGTTTTGAAAACACTTTTGAAATATAAACAGTGAGACTCTCCTTAAGAGATCAAACTTAGATGGTAACAAGACCATAATCTGCAAGAATTAGCTACACCAAACACACTGGGGGCTGTGTTAAGCGCCTTGTGTGGGTTAGTTCTCTATAGTTGGCCATAGATAGAAAATTTGGCCAACAAATGGTGCTAGAAGGAGGGGCTAAAACTATTAATGGCTGATAATGTTCAAAACAACCCTGTAACTAGTTCAGATCCTTCACCGATCAACGAATCTGATAACACTGTTATTTAAGATCCATCAGTTCATCCACGAGTTGAAATCAGTGATTCACCATTCGCAAGTGTTGTTAGGGAAATCTTAGAACGAGATCGTGCCTCTTCTCCCTATACACCTCATCAAAATGAACAAGCTTTAGGAGAATCTAGAAGAGTCCTCGCTAGGATTTATTCTCAACAAACTGGTATATCCCCTATCGATTTTGGTTCACCTCATCGGAATAGAAATAACACATCATCTTTTGTAGTCGAACGGTATTCAACAGAAACTCAGGGGTTAGGATTAGGTAGCCCAAATTATCAATTTAATCCTTCGTATAGAAGGGTTACTAAAACCGGCACTGCAAGAAGGCTCATCCCTTCCATTAATTCTGGTCAACCACCATCTCCTCTGGATTCTCGACCTGATAGTCCAAGACCCAGTGGTCATAGTAATTCTTGACATTCTGAAGAAGACATGGCAGGAGAAGGAGGAGGTAATCCACCTAATCCTCCCAATCCTCCTTTACCTTCGTTAAGGAGGAGCGCGGTATTTGTCCCTAGAGTACAATATCAATTCCTCAACACCCAAATAAGCTTCTTCCTAAATTCAATCCAGATAATAAAGGACCTGTTGAAACCATATAGATAAGGTCATCCTTGTCGTTCAAACCATGAATGTACAACATGAAGACGTAGTTAGTCATATTTTTCCTTTAACATTTGAAGGAAAGGCATCACCTTTGTACTTTTCTTTGGTTAAAGGGTATATAACTAATTGGACAGAATTTAGTCAAGCCTTCTTAGATAAATTTGGAGAAGATAAAACACCCGTTGCCTTAGCTCTTGAATTACCTTGCATCAAAATAGATAATAAGGAGAGGATTAAAGATTTTAATCAGAGATTTTTAACCTGGAAGAGCAAAATACTTGTCGTCTCTCAACCCCTAGAAGAATTATTATAGAAAATTATGCTTCAGTGTTACCAAAATATTTAGGCATGTTTGTTAAACAAGCCTACAAGGCTACACTAGTTGAAACCTTCGAGGAAGCTATCAAAGTTGAAAAAAATATTTAACATATGAACCTGAAAGAAGTGGGAAAATCGATCATTTTCCTCGAAAAAGAACTGAAATCCCATCAAAGTCAAGTTCAGAAAGAAAGAAAAAAAAGATAAAGCATTTGATGTTGAATAGCTTCAGAGCATTAACAAACAAAGTGATAGGGTTGAAGAAAAATTCGGAAAGCTCTTCTTCTAGAGGGTATTTTAGAAATCAATTTAGACATAACACTGTTACTAATAATAAAACAAATCCTCCTCCTAACGTAGCAGTCAATGAGGAAATATTCAATACCATTCGAGGAGTATTGTATATGCATGAATCCTCTTCAAATCAATAAGTTGTTGACCGGGAGAAAGAAGAAAATTCTAAAAATGAAGATGAACCTCAAGACCAACAACAACAATTAGTTGGGCATTTTTTGGACAATTTAGTTAAAAATGTTGAAAGTAAATATCCTCCCTCGGGACGACATGCTTATAATACTCGAAGCAAGGGATTAATATGTACTCTTGGATCATTGAGTTCAAACCCAACTAAAGGAAATAATAGTCCTCAACCTGCTAAACAGTCTCTTCCCATTCAAAATATATAAAAGTTATATTTTCAATATGATATTATTGAGGATTTGAAAAAGCTATGTGTGAATATCAGTATGTATGATCTACTTCAGATTTATCCTATGCCTAATGGTCCTATTATAACTCCTACAATGAGTTCACTTACTCAAAATACCCAAGGTAGTACAACTGCTAACACTAATTCTAAGAGTGATTTAATTCCCAATGATAAAGGAAAATTAGCAGCTAATAAAACCTCATTGATAGGTAAAAATTCAAAATCCACAACTCCTCATTTTCTCCTCACATTTTAAATTTATAACAAAAATGTACATAATTGTATGGTATATTATGGAGCGTCATCTAATATAATGCCTTTGTCAGTTTGTAGAAGGCTGAACGCAAAGTATACTACGTGTGAAACACAGATTACACAATTAGATCATTCAAATGTGAAGGTATTAGGAGAAATAAAAGATGTGCTAATCAGGCTTGCAAGTAACCCATCAATTTATCAAATCATATACATTGTTATTGTTGAAATTCTTGATGCTTATGGGTTGTTTTTAAGCAGAGATTGGTCACAAAATCTGTATGGTTTCTTCTCAATTGATTGGTCAACCTTATGGATTCCCAAAAATGGTAAATCCAATTAGATTAAAATTGGAAGAGAAAGATATTTAAAGCATAGTGTAACAGAATTACATGATCCCAATGAACCAATGTTGTTTTCTGGTTCAATCATGGGAAACTACACTTATGAACTGAATTTTGGAAATTTTAAGGCTGAAAATTCTCCATTCAAACAACAATCTGAAATTTCTAATGTCACCTATATTCATCCTAATTCTGCACCACATAATGTTGTAAATATTGTAGATAATCAGCATTATGTATATATTAGTGATAGTAAGGTAGTTGTAAATAGTTTACCTTGGACACTATATTTTGACGGATCAAAATCAAAAGGAGTTGGATCTTGTTGTCTTCTAATTGATCTGAAAGGAAATAAGACATGTATAGTTTGTAAATTAGAATTTGATTGTACTAACAACATAGCAGAATATGAAGCTCTTATCCAAGATCTGAAGAAGGCTTTGGATCTAAACATTAAGATAATGGTGGTATATGATGATTCTGAGATAATTTTCCGACAAGTACGTAACTCAATTCATTGCATTTTTGAACATCTTCAGAATTATCAAAAAGAGGTATGGAACCTTATTTCAAATTTTGAAGCTTTCATTATAAATTCCATTCCAAGATTTCAAAATCAAGAAGTTGATTTGTTAGCTGATGTAGCCTCTAAATTAGTTCCACCTGAATATTTTCCACCTAACACTTTTTCAATTGAGTTAATTTTTAGGCCATCGATTCCTGACAATA
The DNA here is from genome assembly GCA_001517045.1 of Pseudotsuga menziesii. Lineage (NCBI taxonomy): Eukaryota > Viridiplantae > Streptophyta > Pinopsida > Pinales > Pinaceae > Pseudotsuga > Pseudotsuga menziesii. The sequence continues at coordinate 86,432 of LPNX011133463.1, forward strand.
TCACTAATTGGCGTGTTTTTTATGATGATACACAGATACTGAATTTCTTGACGAGTGAAGATACCTTGAAGGACTCTTCTATTGATATGAAGCTCTTATCCAAGGTCTGAAGAAGGTTTTAGATCTAAACATCAAGGTAATGGTGGTATATGGTGATACCAAGATTATTGTCCGATAGATACGTAACTCAATTCATTGCATTTCTGAACATCTTCATAATTATGAAAAAGAGGTATGAAACCTTATTTCAAATTTTGAAGCTTTCAATAGAAAGTCCATTCAAGATTTCAAAATTAAGAAGTTGATTTGTTAGCTAATGTAGCCTCTAAATTAGTTCCACCTAACACTTTTTGAATTGAGTTAGTTTTTAGGCCATCAATTCCTAACAATGTCACTAATTGGCATGTTTTTATGATGATACACAGATATTGAATTTCTTGACAAATGAAGATACCTTCAAGGACTCTTTTACTGATGAAATTACTCATGATGAAGACTTACACAACTTTTTGGTAATACATCCTCACTGTCCGATAGAAAAAACTCTCGACATGATAAAATCTATCCCTAACTTTGTTTTAAGATTGGAAATTTTTATGATCTCCAGGAAAAATTTAAATCCATCCCAAATAGTTCATGCTTGAGGTATGAAACTATAAATTTAGGGACAGTTTCCAATCCTCAACCTATTAACTTAGGAACATATTGTACCTCCTTAGAAAAATCAGCTTTTATAAAGTTATTCGGGGAATACATAGACATCTTTGCATGGATGTATGATGACCGTAAAACTTTCAATCCACAAATCATGCAACATGTTATCCCAATGAAACCAACTTCAAAGCCTTTTCAACAAAAGCTTAGGAAAATGCATCCAACACTCGAACCAACAATTAAGAAAGAATTGAATAAACTCTTAGCTGCCAAAATCATTTTTCTGGTGTGCCACACTCAGTGGGTGGCTAACTTGGTTCCAATTCGGAAGAAGAACAGAGATATTTGACTTTGTGTCGATTTCTGTAATCTTACCAAGTCATCAGAAAAAGATAATTACACAGTCCCTCCTATGGGGAAAATCCTCCAAAAAGTTTTTAGATATGAGATGCTCCCATTACTTGACGGTTTTTCAAGTTATAATCAGATTCTAGTTTCTCCTAACGATCAACTTAAAACCGTATTTAGAACTTCATGGGGAACTTATGCCTATCGAAATATGCCCTTCGGTTTGATTAATGCTGGAGAAAATTTTCAACGCGCAATGGATATAGCTTTTATAGGATTAATTAATCATGCAGTAGTTATTTATCTTGATGACATTACAGTTTTCTCTAAACACCGGCCTAACCATATCTCTCATCTTAAGAAGGTTTTTGAACGCTGTATAATATACAAGATATCACTAAACCCTAAGAAAACAATCTTTGCGCTAACCCAAGGGATTTTGTAAGGTTGTGTAGTTTCCAAAGATGGAATCTTGATGGACCCTTAGAGAAATCAGGACATATCTAAGATTACTTACCCTTCCAGTAAAAAGGCTATGCAGTCTTTTTTAGGATAAATTAATTTTGTTAGGAGATTTATCCCTAGATTCTCTGAAATTATTCATCCTCTACAAAACATGATTAAAAAGGATGTTATATTTAGTTGGGGTGACAATGAAAAAGAGTCGTTCAAAAGAGTTATAGAAGCTATATCTGAAGCTCCCTCTCTTCTAAGTCCCGATTTCAATAAGAATTTTAAACTTTATACTTTTGCTTCAGATATTTCATACGTTGTTGTGTTAACTCAATGTAATCAGCAAAATCATGAGGTTCCTATATCTTTTATGAGTTCTAATTTTAAAGGAGCTAAGTTAAATTATCATGAAGTTGATAAGAAAGCATTTGTTGTCTTTATAGCAGTAAAACACTTTTGACCTTATCTTTTAAAATCTAGAACTAAATTAGTTGTTATGTATCCTACGGTAAGAAACCTATTGGTCCACAAGGATTTAGGTGATAAAAGAGCACCTTGGATGACGGCCCTTCAAGAATATGATCTTGATATCAAACCTTCCTTGGTGGTTAGAGGGAAAGGTCTTTGTAAACCTACTGTGGAGTCAGCTCATTTGTCGGTCAATAATCATGATGCTAACATAGATGAGTCTTTTCTGAAGAAAAAATATATATATATTTCTTCCCTCCTCCTCAAGATTCCTGGTATTCTGACATGGGAATTCTTCTAGAAATAGGAAGTGCTCCTAATAACCTAGAACCAAAGAAGAGAAGGGCCTTAAGATTAAAATATGATGCTTATCAGTTGATAAATAATGTCCTTTTTATAAAAAAGATATGATGGTCTATTATTGCGTTGTCTTGAAAAAGATGAAACTAAAACAGTTTTAAAGGAGTTACACTTTGGTCCTACATGTGGTCATTTTGGAGGAGAAACTACGTCATGTAAAATATTAAGAGCTCGTTATTATTGGCCTACTTTGTTCCGAGACTCCTATGCACATGTTAGAAAATGTTAAGATTGTCAAATAGTTGAAGGAAGGGTTAAAAAAGTTGGTTTCCCACTGCAACCAGTATCAGTTGAAAGACCATTTCAACAGTGGGGTCTTAATATAGTAGGTCCAGTTAATCCATCTTCATCTATGCAGCACAAATATATTATCACTGCAACTGATTATTTCACCCAATGGGTAGAAGTTTCACTATTGTGTGTAGTAAGCATCAGTCAAGTTGTTCATTTCTTAGAATCCTCTATTATTACTTGGTTTGGTGTGCCTGAATCTCTTGTTTTTTATAATGCCTCTTACTTTTCTTCTGTTGAGTAATGGCTTAGCTGAATCCACCAACAAAAACTTACTAAATATTCTAAAGAAAATTATTGCTACACATCATCGAAATTGTCATATTGCCTTACACAATGCACTTGGGGTAGACAGAGTAACTCCAAAATATGTAAATGAAAATTCACCTTTCTTTCTAGTCTATGGCACTGAATCCATTCTACTTCCTAATCTTTTCTTACCCTCTTTACAGTTAGCACAGTCCATCCAGGATGTAAACAGTTCTGGTATGGAAAACAGAATAATTACCCTGATTAAGTTAGAGGAGGATAAAGAAAAGGCCAAACAACATTTTAAGAAACATTAACAAATTGTAAAATCTTGGTTTGGTCAGGCCTCAGTCTCCAATAGAGATTTCGAAATAGGTTATCTAGTTTTAAAGTGGGACAAATCTCATGAAGATAAAGGTGAACATACGAAATTTCAGTGCCTTTGGCTAGAACCCTGTGTCATCGTAGCAAAAATGGGCCCAAGTACCTTTCGACTTCCAAGGTTAGTCTAAAACCTTTCCGGATAACGACTTGATTCTTAAAAACTACTTCCACTAATTTCTTATCAAATCTTTAAAATCTGTATATAGGTTGTTTCATTTTGTTAATATTTGTACAGTTTTTCATTTTTTGATTTAGTTTATTCCATATTCCATCACAATTCTGAAAATAATTGGAGCATCCTTTTATGTATAGTTCAGTTTCTTTTGTGTTTTTGGTTAAGACTTATTTCATTTGTAAGTAATTCCAAGCATTATCTAAATCGTCTATTTTCAGCAAAAGACATGTATCATAATCGAAAATCATTACCCTTTGCAATATTTTAAATCTTGAATGTATTTTCTGTCAGAGAAGGTATCTGTAGATAAATAAACCCCTGTGGATTGAATTTCGATTTGTTCATTCACTCTAAATAATTATAGTCAAGTATGGTCTTCCATCTTGTTTAGTCTAGTCATATTTTCTTAAATCTGAAATAAACATGTTAAAAATTTATTTTTTGTAAATACAGCTAGAATTAATCATGCTGAAAAGTTAACTCTGAAGGTCCTCCCATATTTTTGGTGTGGGTGCGATGAGGGGACCAGAAAATTTTGTCCTTATGTATTTAACAAAGTGACGTTTATGTAAATATAGTGAATGTGTTTTTATACTTTAGAAAAGTGGGTCTCACTTAAAAGATGTATTTAATAATTAAAGTGTTTAATTATTAAAAAGTGAGATAAGTTGTAGACCCATGATTTTGTAAATGATTTTCAAACCCAGATTAGGTAGTTGATGAAAGTAGTTGCAAAAGTTAAGTATAAAACAAAGAGAGGGGACAAAATGAATACACTCACCATTAATGAGGAGAGAGAGAGAGAGAGAGAGAGAGAGAGAGAGAGAGAGAGATTGAATACCAAAGGAGAGAGAGAAAACCTTTGGCACAATTTCCAATGCAAGAGGCATCATTTAATGCAGAAAGTATAGCAGCATTAATTACAATCTGAAGCAGTCTGTACAGCCACGTGTGAGCACATTTCCCAAGGCAGAAAGTACAAAAGAATTTTGACAAGCCGTACAGCATTTATTGTTGACTGTGGCATTAATCCCGAGGTAGCAAAAAGTACATAAAGTACAAATCTGTACTACCACACGTGTGACAAATCCATACGGTTCGTACTCGCACGTGTGAAGGTATAGCAGGTCATACTGTATTGCTAGCACATTTTTTGAGGTATTTTGTTGTTCATGTGGTTTTGGAAATCTTTCCTCTAGGGTTCAGAAGAATAATTTTTTTGAGTTGTTGGAAATTTTCTGAGATTTTCTCCTTTAATGAAAAAATTATTTCTAGGGTTTTCCCCAAGCAGTGGGTTTTTCCTGGTCATTAGACCAAAATTATTGTGTTCATCTGCTTAAAGAATGTTTCAGTATTTGGCAGACTTTTGAATTACATTTCAACAGTGTGGTTTTACTTTCCAAAATTTAAGTTAAAACCCTAGTTTCTGAAAATGTTTGACAGAATGTGTAAATGAACAATTTCATTTATTAAGTCAGATTTTCTTCAAATCCTCTATAGTCTATTCTATTATTATAGTGCAGATAGCTAGTGAGTTACTTCATCAAAACCTTATACTTGGAAAATCTTTGTGAATCTGGATTATTAATCATCATTAAACTCATTTACAATCTGGAAAGTGTCTTGATTTGTTCCATTTTAAATTTTTGTTTTATGAAATTGGGAATGGAAGGTCTCACTAATGAGTCAGTCCGCTCGGGATCATAGACATCATTGGTATGACATTACCTAAATTCAGTTATCAGGTTGTGGTAGTGGCTCTTGGTTTTATGATCAAGAGATAGGGGGTCTCAGTAATGAGCTAGTTGATTCATCTTTGATGATGTTTGTGAGTGACACTATCATTTGGTTACCAAGATAGGGAAATGATTCCTTATTTTATAAAGCATAAATTAGTTATAAATAAAAGAAAAGAAAAAGATGATTAATGAATGAATGATCTCAATAGATGGAACAAGTTCCAGATATTTTTTAGAGAAGTAAATAGTTATATCTTTATACTTATGGTTTGGATTATCTTTGATTTTTGAGTACTTAGTTTTGATGATGCAATATTACTTGGCTTATCTTCAAACAAATTTTTTTATTAAACGACATGAAGGAAGATCCTAAAGGTATTTGTGATTATGAAAATCTTTAAATACAGGTTTGTATCATATTGATATTATCTGATTTCATAGAGTAAGTCTTAGACCATATCTTACTCAATTATTTGAAGCAAGATGAGCAGATAATTGGTTCACCTAGGTATGTCGCCATTTATTGGAAACCAACAACTTTCTCACTTTTTATTTGTTTCTGGTTAATAAAAAATGACATCGGTTTTTCTCTTTAATAAATTCTTGAGAACATTATTAACACATTATTAAAGAGTTCCTTTAGAATCTATGATTTTCAAGGTACTCTCAATTTGAAAACGTTAATTACTCAAGTAGAAATCATCGTAAGCTTTTCAATTTCATGGTTGTTGAGGTATCATTGATAATCCATTTAGCAGTTGTTAAATCTACTTACTATATAATCAATTTTTCTTCACATATATTAACTTTTTATTCTATTTGTTTAGTAATAATACAACTTCAGTCAATATTTCATTTAATCGACATCCTGCTAATCTCATTTTGCAACCAAGTCAAATTCGCTTCTATGGTTTAACTTCATCCTTTTACATGATCTTTTATGACTAATTAATATCAAAGCTTCAATGTTTTGTTTATCATGCTAGGTAAAGTATAAATTATTTTCATTTTAGTTTATGTAATGGTTGGATTAATAATGTTAATCCATTATATATCTAAGCATTAATTTTTAAAACTATGCCTAAATGATTATTCAAACCTACATTTGAACTTTATCCTAACTACCATGACACTCATCAAAATGAAATTACTTGCGATTTTTTTGTGACATTTGTCGCTACCCTAACTTGGATCTAAATCATGAATCATACCTTAATTAAGCAATGTTTGACACTTGTTTACAAGGTACAACCATCATTATCATGTCATTTCACTATATCAACGAGATCTCGATTGTCATCTCCATTTATAGTGCTTGTACAAAATCATAATTACGCTGCCATTAACATCATTTTCCTCGTTTTATGAAACCCTAGGATGAAATTGGTACTGTTTCGGTTGCGTGCTTCATCAAACTTAGGGTTTTTACAGAGGGATGACTTAACATGGTTCATGTTTCTCGTTTGCGTTAGTGATCACTGTCAGTATTACCTTGTTCACCAGTTGAGTGTTGATACAATCGCCCCCCTGTGTAGATTTGAGCTAGGCGGGAGCGAATTACTGGAAATTGAACCTGAGTCTGCACAATTAATTGATAAAATTGGTTGGGGTGAGTTCTTTAGAATTTTTAATGGGCATAACATAGAAGTAACCGAGCAATTTTCCATGTCTCTTAAGGAAAGTGTTTCCTAGGTTGGAAATTTGCGTCTGGTCATCTCTAAAGACCTCATAGCAAACACTTTGAAGCTTCCACTAACAAGTGAAAGGTGGTTTAAATGGAAGGAGATTAACAAAGCCAAATGGAAACAGTTTTTGCTCCCTTTACCTAAGGATTATGACAACAAATATGGGTATCCTACAAAGTACCTCAAGCCACAATAGCGGCCGCTTCTACAGTTAATCATAAGGTATATCACTTGTGACGGTAGATTTTCCTCTATACATTGTTATCACCTTAGGATTTTTATGGCATTCAAATATTCTAGGTTAATTTTACCATGCTTCTTGCTTAATAGCCTAGAAAATATGGCTTATGTGGTTTAGAATACTATAGGGAATCAAGACCGAAGTTTATTCCATCACGGTTGATTAAAAATAGTGATACAGTACCAATTATCTGTGATTGGTAAGAATTGGGACCAATTCTTAGTTGAAAATAGCTTCAGACAGACTTAATTTGGGCCTCCTTCTATCTCTAAGCCTCGACAGAAGAGAAGAAAACCCTCTGTCAGTGAAACTCCTACGTTAAATTCTTACACAAGCTGTAAAGAAACATATGTTAGTAAACCTGCCCCATTGAAATATTTAAGAGATAATTTGGTAGAGGGTAATCCCATTCCAATGGTTGGAATTTCTATCAGTCACTCGCAGCCTGTTCGAATTTGTAAAGTATCTACACAAAATCCCGAAGAATTAGTTAAGTGTCAAAATGCAGATTCACTTCTTTTTTATGGACTTAAACCAAAACAGAGAGAGACTATCTCTGTTAGTGCTCGTTGGCTTACTAAGAGTATGGCTACGGTCTTAACCCCTGCAACAATACAACAACAAAAAGAACCCCCATTAGTAGAAGTCGTCAGCGATGATGAGGATATTTTTCCAAATCAGGAAGTTGCTCACGATAGCGACTGTAATGAACAAAGTTTAGAAGTAAATAATCCTACGACTAATTCTCCTAATGAATTTACTGATGGGTTATCTCCATGCAATTCTTCACCTGCTAGGAGTGAAAAGAATCTTCAGCAAACACTTAAGAAGGTCCCTAAGGACAAAGTGTCTGGGTTAGAAACAAAAGTGAAGGAATCTCGTTGCAATGCACTCGGTATGAAGGAAGAAATTAAAACCATTAAAGGTGAATTGTTGTTATGGGTGAACAGATGGCAGGAGTTGAAATTGAAGAAAGATAAGTACAAGGATTTAAAAAGATCATTAGTCGTTGCAAATGAGCAATTACTCAAACAAGGAGAACAACAAAATATTAAGATCAGAAACTTTGGGCCGGATTATGTGAGGCACGACAAGCTACCAAATTGCATATCACGACTTAAACTTGCTTTGTTTCAGTTTATAGTTAACATGATTTTGATCTTTAATAGGTAATGAGTGATTTAATTAGCATACCTACATAATTGAAGATTCTATAGGCATGCTTATAATTCGTTTGTTTTTATTTTGTTTATTGGATATGATTTTATATGAGAATTTTATGTTATGTTAAATTATTATTGCAGCTGTCTTTTATATCTTCATGGATGCATTTTGGTTTCGTTGATGTTGTTCGACTTATGGGAATTTAGTTACGAGTTGTTAAATCAACTACCCCTTGTAATGATCTAGATTCCAGGTGCCTTCTTTTTGGGTAATAGGTTAGCTATTCATGGTACTTCATTATCTCATTAACAAAACGATTATGAAAATCGTTTGTTTTTATTTTAACAGTTGTCGAAGCCGAATAGTTTATTTTTAGAAGATAGATCCATAGAATTCTGGAAACAGTTGATTTGTTTTGATATATAAGTCGTGAGAATGACTTGAGAATGGGGATTCAAGTATGCAAAAGAAGATTGTTTACATTCGGAGTCAAGACATCCATTGTGTCGAAATATTCTTTTGAAATTTTATCTCTATGGTACTATTAATCACTTCTTCAAAGATTGGTATCATTTTTAACTTAGTCTTTGAATACTTATATATATACTTCTTACGGTTTTCTCCCATTAGTATCACTTGTAGTTATACTTTGTTTTAATTCTGTGAATTATTAATGAAATGCTCGAAGCATGAACTCATTTTAATATTGTATAAGTCATTTTTAGTTAATTTTGCTAATTAAAATGGGTTGTATAATATTATGTCATATTTATTCACTTAGTGATTTATATGTGTTTCTATCAGATATTCAATTAAGTAATTAATCATTTCTAATCTCAAATGTTAAAGTGTTAGGAGTTAATTGTTCTATGATATTTTATGTTTCAGAATGATAAATAAATTATGTTTATTGTTCTTTAATTATAAATGTAATTCATGAGCTGAAAGTTATTTACGAGATTGTCTTTGATGATTTTTCTCATGGTTGTATCATTTAACTTTTTGAAATCTTGGTTATATCATTTAATTTTTTGGTAAATGTATTGTTATAGAACGTCAACATAATTAATAGCTTTCTCTTGGCCAAGATAGGACCCATTAGATTAGATTAATTTTCAATTTATAGTTTAGTTTTTCTATCTGTAAATTAGCAGTTGTTAAATAGGTTGTTTATATTATAGTTAGTTAACTTTCATTTGTAAGCAGATTTTGATAAAAACATTTTAAAACCTAAATAGAGACTCTCCTTAAGATATCAAAATGTGGATTAGATATAAATAACAAGTTTAAATTTAGTAGTTGTTACATAGATAGTTCTTTTCAAAAAAATAAATTAGTATAGCTTGTAGATAAATAGTTGATTTTAACTTAGCAGTTGTTAAATAGGTAGTTTTCATTAGAACTTAATTAAACTTTTTATGTGTTAAATAGTTTTGAAAACACTTTCGAAATTTAAACAGTGAGACTCTTCTTAAGAAAGCAAAGTTAGATGGTGGCAGGACCATGACCTGCGAGAATTAGCTACACCAGACACACCAGGGATTGTGTTAAGCGCCTTGTGTGGGTTAGTTCTCTGTAGTTGGCCATGGACTGAAAATATGACCAACAAGACATTGGCACCTCGTGGCTCTTGTTCCTACAAATAAACATTTAATTTCTCTACATTTTATTATAAGATCTTACTTTATTGGGGTGTCAATAACAAATCACCTGATTAGATGATAGTGGTTATTATAGAAAAACATAGAATGAATCTATATGTTTCCTTATCATTCTATATTTTTATTGGTGGATGCTTCACCTACTCACATTACAGTATTGTTCAAAAAAATCAAATGAATTTTTATCTTTCTTAACCATTTTGGATTTTCCTTGACAAGGTTGTAATAGTGGTTGTTTTTTTTACTTGAATGCTTTTGGAATAATTGCTCAAGTTTCTATTTGATGCAAGAGAGATGAAACATACATGGTTGATGAGTTCAAAGGCATTTCTACATTATGTATGCATGTTTTTATTGAAGTATAGAAATATGTATAGGCTTTACCAAATAGATACCACATTATATTTGCTTTGTATTAAATGTGAGTGGTTGTTGACTATTTAATGATGTCTCATATAAGTTATTTGGCTGAACTGAACTGATAAATATTCCAATTAGTATGGTGGGGCATTTTGCATTCTAAGCTCCATAATGCCACGTATTATATTCCCCTACCATGAGTGGCATTTTTCACTTGCAAATGGACATTGTATGTCCCTTATCAACCAACATTTGAGAAATTTGGTCTATTGCTTTCTGGTTTAAATTTGAGGCATAGGTAAAGGTTATCGCTATAGCCATGTGATCTTTAAAAAAACAATTCACCTGTATTCATAGTACTTAATGTTTTACATTTTAAAAAATACATAGCTTCTCAAGCAGTGACTTTTAAACTATGCTTGACTTAAAGATACTTATAATATTTTTATGCAAATAGGCAATGTCCATGCTTAATCAACAATGATATGCCTCCATTTGATAGTCAATTTGTGCATGTATTATAGACATGAAGATGATAGTGTCCAGTAGAGAATAACCATGGGAGAACAAAGACTTATCCTAGTTCAAGTTGTTCTAAGTTAAGCATACTTATAACGGTTGGGATTTAATTAGTCAATTAGGTTTGTGTGTTATCTGTTTTGCAATAAAGTTTAGCAACTACTATTTGTTTGACAATATTATTTCATGTTCCTATATATCACAATTACATATGACGATATCACTTGTGTAGTTCATTAGACTTCTTCGAAGTTGATTTCTTTGATTCAATATCTTGACTCTACGCCACCTAATGAAAAATATTTGCTATAGAGGCGGTTATAGCCTACGTGAGACTGGTATGAATGCATGTTGTTATATTCAATGTTAGATAAGTTTATATCATGTGTTGAGTTCAACAACTTATTATACTTGATTGCATTTTTTGTACATATTCCCGTGAGTTAGAAGAATTTGAAGAAGCAAGGGAGTTTAACTTTCCTCGAAATGAACATTGCCATACTTATATTTACAATTCAACAAATCGGATTCTTACTATCAATCATGAACTGTAAATTTAAATATATGAAATTTGGATCGTGTTGATCTTAACTTGCACAACTTATGAAGTCCATAATTCAAGTCTCATGACATTTTTAGCTTATATGTTATGCTCTAAATGGTGTCTTTTGTTTTTTAAGTAAATAGTCTTGTTTTTATCATGCACTTACTTAGATCGGTTTATTTTTTTTAATGGAAAGTATGGTTGTAATGGGCTGTGGTTTGTGCAAATATCTCTTTGATTCCAGTAAGAGTAAAAGACAACCAAAATATATATTTTTGGTTTTTAGATGTTAGACTTAAGTTTTCATTTTTCATTGATTCTAGCAAATGATTCTCATGCATTTTAACTAAAATAATAATCACCACTCTGATATAGTAAACCAATGTGCAAGAATTCTCATGCACAATTCATAAATACCTTCCTTGCAAAAGAATAGGGACATACCACCATGTAGCGTTTTTTTATTGTTTGGTACATTTTTCAGTTAAATGTATTTGACTTTTGGAGACTTCGAGTTATTTTAAATTTAACTTGATAACCCCAGGATAAGCTTGTTCTACGATTTCATTGTACACATTATAGGTAATTTTCATATAGTTGGAGCCAATCATTACCCATATTTAATACAAATCCTTAGGGTAATTGAAATTTGGATATTTTGGTGGGTTCATGAGTTCATAGTCATTTACAAAATCCATGGATTTCCTTCAAGTTAAACCTTTTAATCTACAAGTATGCAATATTTGCACTTACAAGTGCTAAAGTTGCTTGTCAAATACATATAGCTTTAAAGATGATATTATATTAAGTTGTAGGTCTCAGATAATGTTAATGTGACAAAAAGAGTTTGGTTATGTCCAAATCAATAATACTATTTTGACATTTATACATTGTATAGTTTCAAGTTGGGAGCTCATGAACTAAGTTGTATACATGGTTCGAACTCGCTTTACTTAAATTCCATGTACTTTTTATGTGTTCCTAGACTGCACCCCATGACATTGTCTATATTATTACAACACAAACACAATAGGTGTTTCTTCCAATTAATGCTCCCCTCATTATCTCATGCTTCCAAATGTGGGTCCCATTATATGGGGTTTTCTTCATATAAACAGGGTGTGAGGGGGGAGGTGAGATTATGCTCCCATACTACTTGTGTTTTCATATGATGGTCAAATTATACAAAGTTCCTACAATATGATGGGGGTGGGGTGAGGTGATCCAAATTTTGGATTGAAGAATGGAAGAATCCAAAGGTAAGTTTATGACAAAGGCCAGGAGTAAGACAAAAAGATAGAATCCGATGAAGTGTTGAATAATTAATTAACAAAGGACTTGTTGATACAGAAACTCATTTACAAGTTAGTCACCGACACATTAATCCTCCATAATTGGGTCATCAACAAGAATCCATGACATTAATTTCATCAACAAAGAGTCATCAATAAGACTCGTTGATAAAGGCATGCCCAATAGAGGCATGGTTGACAATCCATGACATAGATTTCATCAATGAAGAGTCATCAATATGACTCATCATTAAATGCATGACTAACAAAAGCATGGTTGACAAGTAACTCATCAACACGAACGTGATTAACAAGAATAATAATTGAAAAATGGGGGATCAAAAACCCAATTGTGAACTCGAAGTACCAATACAAGCTAGCTGTGAAGTTGATGAAGGAAAAGTTGATGAACATTTATTAATGAATAGAGTTTAGCTTGGATGTAAAAATAAGACACTTGTGGAAATCGACATGCAAGGCATGTAGGCACCATGTTAGTCATTTTCAGGGTGACACATGGAGGGTCTAAGAAGTAATTTAAGGAAGTTTGACATTTAAGATTGGTCACGAAAATGCTCGACCATGTAAAGCACTTAGGGAAATAAACTATCACTATACTGAAAACTTGGAGGGAAACCAATGACTTGTAATTGAATCTTACTGAAGTATTATTTGCAAGTTAACTACAGATAAAGAAGAGTCTATTGGTTGTTACAAATTCATTGTTGATTATTTGATTGTGGATCCCCTTAAGAAGAACTTATCTTATTTCCTAGACTAATGAAAGCCATGTGTTGGCCCTAGGAAGTTTTGGGACGTCATTTTTTAGAAAACCAATTTTGGTGAGAACAAGGTTGTAGTGAAGTGGTCTGTCGAAGTGGTCAACTTCAATGAAGTAGCTAAGAATCGAGGAAGATGGGTGTTTTGATGATGTCAAGCAGCGAAGTTGGTAAGGCAGTTAGATTTTTGCGTCCACTTACATTAATAAGTCTGGGTAGTGGGCGCGTGGTTAAGGGCTATCAAAGCCTATAAATATCTAATGGGTTGGGAATTTTGTGGTTGCTTAGCAATAGATGGGGTACAATTTTTGGAAGAATTAGTTGTAGTTTTGATGGTTTGGAGAAATTTTTGCTATGTGTCAAAGCTATGGATTGTGAAGATTTGATATGAGAGAGTTGTATGGAGGATGTACTAATCTTGAATTTGTGTGTGTAGGTCCATTGTAATAGATGAAGAAGAGAAGTATTCAGTCTGTGTGCGCAAACATGAAGCATTTAGTTACTACAACTAAATAATAAGAAGAACACTTCTGTGATTTTCTCCCTTCTTGGGTTTCCACGCAAAAATTATGGTGTTTAATGTGTGTGAATGATGCTATAATCTGTTTTATTTCTTTGTTTAATGTTGCATAAGGCAGTCAATGAATGTGTTCAATGGTATAGTCTATGAATGATATGAATGTTTATAATTTAGGATTCCATGTTGAAGTTCTTAATGTGTCAAAGTTTTGTATTATTCGTATGTTGAATGTTAAGAATGTGGGATTATTCCCCTTCATTATTGCAGAAACCTGGTTCTTGCAATTGCCATATGTACTTCAGGAGAGACTTCATATACTTCGCAGGTGATGCCGAAAGGGTCAAAACATTTTGGGTCGGTATCTGGGGGTTTGTTGGTATGTGTGTTAGTTGGACCTGGGTTGAAGTAGAATTATGCCAACACCAAGAAATGAATATGGTCATGAATTGATGCTAACCATTTTGGAATAAGAGTTCATTAGTTGAAAGGCCAAAGGGATGTTAAAGATTTTGAAGAGCAAACTTAAAGCATGAGAAAGATTTCAATAAGATCTATTTCTAAGCACTCGAGGGATTTTTATTTTGCGCACGTGAACACCAAGGCTGGTGCGTATAGGCTGGTGCACTACAAAGGAACGCCTATGATTTGACCCCCGAATTGCGGAAGGACTGAACCTTCCAATTGCAGAAGGACTCAAACTCAGTGAAGAGCCTGATTATATGATCGATCACAATTGATAGTAAGAATCTGCTCTAAAATAGTAAGAATATGCTCTTGGCCCTCCTCGAGGGTGACCTCTCAAATGGATCCAAATCTGGAGGAACATCAACGTATTTTAGATGAAGCATCTAGAGTCTTGGTGGCTTCCACGCCTCCACCACCTTCTTTTGTTACGGATTCCAATGATGCAAACTTTGTCAAACGAGCAATCACCCCTAGAATCCAGATCATGTCTGCAACTTCAAGATTGAAAGCCCTTGCTTTGAGCGAGAAAGGCCTAATAGGTAAGTTCACTGGAATTTGGCCTTCGCCAAAAACTATGGACGCATGGATAAACAAGAATTGGCCCTTGATCTTGGGGGGGCTACAACATTGTTTCTATGGAAAGGGATTTTTTGCCTTCCTATTTGAAAACAAAGATGACAGAGATGTCATATTTAGGAGTGGACCTTACTTCATGGGTCCTCGTGGTCTATACTTATATCGTTGGATTTTATCTTTTGATCCAAAAAAATATGTGCCATCAACGGTCTTGGTTTGGGTTTGTCTACCCTACCTCCCCTTACATTGTTGGAATGATGAAACTCTACAAGCTATCGAGAACTCCCTCAGAAATTACATTGACAAAGTGGAACCAAAGGGCCCCTTGTTTTCCTGTGCAAGGATCTGCGTGGAAGTAGATCTGGAACAAAGGCTTCCGAAAGTGGTAAACTTGTACATGGATGGATGGGAGCACATGCAAAAAGTAGATTACAAACAACTACCTTTTAAGTGCAAGAAGTGCCAAGAATATGGTCATTTTGTCAAAAAATTCTCAAAAGTAGCTCAAGAAACTCCATAAAAAAAGTAAGACGAAGGATGGCATCAAGTTAAAAGGAGAAGAAAAATGCCTTCACCGGTCCCATTATCAAGTGGATCACAACCAAGGTTAAGCAAGGAAAAGGCCCAAGAAGGAAAATAAGCTTCAACTAGCAACCAATTACAGGCATTGCATATTGAAGAGGGAGAGATCCCATCCTTGAAAACCAGATCAACAAAAATAGAAGAAGAAGAGACCCCTATAGCTATCTCCTGTCCCCTAGAAATGAAAGGACTGAAAAATCACTTGAAGGGTACACAACACTAGGGAGCTCTTGGGTAGAGATGGTAAAACACAACAAAGTCACATAGCAGGGTTTCTCCCCAGAACAATCCCCTTCACAAGGTTCTCAGGAACTGCATGATGTAGCTCTACAACCGAACACCAGAGGAAGAAAGTTGCAAAGGTATCATAGAGACCAGGAAGCAAAAAGAGAGATAGAATTAGGAAGACAATGAAGCCTTGAGGAAACAAAACTTCTACAAGATCTTAGAAACCCAGGAGTGACAAAAATGGATGGCAGATCTCGAGTAGGATCTCAATTGCTCAAGAAATGGTGAAATCTGTCTCTTGGAACTGCAGGGGGTTGGGAGGCTTAAGCAAAGTTCAAGAAATACAAGACATAATAAAATCCGAGAGGCTTGACATACTGCTAATGCAAGAGACAAAAATGTCGGATGTGGAGACTATGGCACTCTCACGTTGCTGGAAAAATTGCCAAGGTAAAGACATATGCTCCAGAGGAGAGTCTAGGGGAATAGCCACCCTAATTTCAAACAAATTTTCAATAAAATCAATGAGGGAAAGTCATCATTGGATCCTTACCGAAATCCATGAAAATGATGATCCAAATTCACTAAATAGCTATAATGTATATGGGCCAATGCATCATAGATATAAGGTAATCTTTTGGGAAGATCTTTCTAAGCTAAATGAGGAACTGCGAGGAAACAACCTAATCATTGTTGGGGGATTCAAACCCCACTAAGTCACGGCTGGAGAAATGTGGAGGAACAAAGGTCAGGGATCCATTTGGTGAGAAGATGGAGGATTTTATTTCAGATCTGGACTTGCTGGATGTTCCTTTGAAGAATGGGAAGTACACTTGGAGCAACAAAATAAATGGAATAGGTCATATTGTAACAAGACTGGATATATTTCTAGTAAGCTCTACCTTCCTTCAAAAATATCTCCTTCAAGACTCTTATTCCCTCCATTCAGCAGTCTCCGATCACAATCCCATCGCCTTGACTTTATCCCCACCCGTAAATTTTGGGGCCATTCCATTTCGCTTTAATCCCATATGGCTGCAAGATGGAAATTTTTTGAAATAATTCAAAATGCGTGGAATCTTCGACATTTTAGATCGCCCAGCTTTATTTGGGGATCAAAACTCAAATCTGTGCGCTCTGCTCTTAAGCGCTGGGTCAAAACTGTTTACAAGAATCCTAGTCACCTTAAAATAAAGTTTCAAATAGATCTTGGAGCTCTTCATTCTAGTATGGAAATTAATGAGGTGACGCCTACACTTATGAGCCAGGAAAATGAGTTGAATATGAAAATCCTGAAATCTGCAAGGCGGGAGGAAGATGAATGGAGATTAAAATCCAGACATCTATGGTTAAAAGGAGGAGATAGCAACACGGAGTATTTTCATAAGCAAACCAAGGCTTGGCATAGCTTCAACGTCATCAAGGAATTGAAAGATAAGAATGGGAATAAGATTGCAAGGCAGGAGGAAATAAAAGTCCATGCTTTTAATCATTTTAGAGAGCTCTATACTGACAAAGAGGAGACTGACCTGGAAGCACAAGCCGATCTCCTTTCTAGAATACCATCGTTCATCAACAATTTAGAGAACAGAGAGCATTCAAAACCTATAATGGAATTTGAGATAAAAATGCAATATGGTCCCTTCAAGCTGATAAAGCACCTAGACGAGACAACTTTACCATAAATTTCCACAGAGCAGCGTGGGACATCATAAAATAAGATATGAAAAGAATGTTAAATTGGACAAGGAAAAAAGACAAGATCGGTGGGGCCACTAACTCATCCTTCCTAGCCTTAATTCCAAAAGAAAAAATCCCTCTCTCGCTGGATCGATTAAGGACAATCTCCTTATGCAACACCTTGTATAAGATCCTCTCGAAAATCTTGGCCACTAGAATGAAAAACATCATAGGTCGTCTCATCTCAAATTCACAGGGAGGTTTTGTAGTTGGGCCTCAGATACTTAACAATATAATCATAGTTCAAGAGGCTATCCATTCTAGCATGGAAAGAAAGCAACAACGTATGGCTATTAAACTGGACATGGCAAATGCATTTGATAGAGTAAATCATTTTTTCTCTTTGAAATTGTGTCCAGATTTGGTTTCTCTACAAGGTTTGTTAGATGGGTCAAAGCTTGTATTAGCAGTCCTTGGATCACTCCGCTAGTAAATGGCAGACCTACTAAGTTTTTCCAGGCAACAATGGATCTTCAATAAGGTGTGGTTAGGTCCCCCTTCCTTTACCTCTTCATGGTTGAATCAATGAGCAGGAAACTTCAAAATTTGCAAGAGTTTGTTGAATTAAAAGGGTTGAAGATAGCTAGAGGAGTCAAAGCTGCCAATCATGCACAGTTCGTAGATGACACCAATTTTCTCGGGGGCGTGTATTCTATCATTGCAGAAAGATTCAAGGGTGCCCTGTCTACCTTTCTAAAAGCCTCTGACGACAAAGTGAATTCTACTAAGTCAAAATTCTGTGGATGGAACTGCCCGCAAGGGACGATGGAAAGGATAGGAAGGACCCTCGGGTTTGAAGGTAATGTAACTATTAGAATTGTTGTGCCATTTAGATCTTCAAGCAATGAGTCCAAAATTATTATTACATTGAAAGAGGAATGACAATACACACTGAACAAAACAAATATCACAAGAAACAGATGAGTATAGCTCATATAATTACAGTTCATGCTCATTAATTAATCTGGTGTTACAATAGTGTTACATAGGAAAATAATTCGAATCATTAGGGATGAATTTGAATATCCCCACTGGATGTGACTGTATCTGACTGACTAGCTAACTAAAGATGTATCAATCACTATCAGAGTCCAAGTGGTTAACTCTATATGTCTAATCAAGCCATGCAATCAGTTATAATCAATTAACTCAGTCTAACTGAAGTGGTAGGTGAGGAAAGGCACCTTATCCACATGCAGTCATGTCTAACTGGTGCTAACTGAGCTAATTGTGATCTAGCTGAAAGTAACTCGAAAATAACTAAGCTTAACTAGTTCCAAATCCAACTGACTAAAGGAGGTTGGTGTCGGGACTCCTAGTGGATCCTAAAATGTAGGGATTGGCCTAGGAGGTGCCTAAACTGATGCATGAAAGGGCAGTCAATGGCAGTTAGCCTCTATCGGTGTTCCCCACACTCTAGTAACTGGTACATGTGGCCCCATTAGGCCAATCAGACCGAATGGTACTAGTGCACCCAAATAATTAAATAAAATTCCTAAGTTAGACTAAAATAATATAATGGAGAGTTTGGTCAAGGGAGGATTATAAATCATAACACCCCCCTGAATCCTAACTTGGACAACTCTGGGCCCTAGAAACAAGGCCAAAAGTCACCCATGTACAATCTAAAAGATAAAAAAAAATGTTGCCTAATAAACTAAGGAAATAGGGGAAAACCTCATGGGAAACCCCCCCCCCTCAAGATAAGCATAAAATAGGAATTGAGAGTCAAGCCTTAACACCTAAAATGTTGATGCATTTGTAACTTAGGAATGTATTCACTTATATATCTTATGTATTGTACCCCGATGTTTATTCCGTGAAGTGTCTGTAATGTATTTGAGTCATGTCATGCCCCAATGTTCCTATCGGGAGATTCAATAATGTAAACAAGTCATTGTGGGTAACCCTCCTATTGATCAAGGGTTAAAGTCCCCACATTTGTGTGGCACTAGAGTTATTAGAATCTCCTAGAGAAGTCGGCCCCAGTGAGTTATTGTCAAGTCGGGAATTAGTATAAATAGAGAGTGAGCCTCTCTATTTATCACACATTCACTCACACTCAGTTGTAGAGCATAACTGAGAGAGAAGAAGTTGTTGGGACAAGAGAGAGAGACTACTGCTGTCGGGAGATCATCTTACTATTTTTGGGGTTTTGCTTTTGGTGTTGATTCTATCTCTGAGGAAGTTGCGGGGTTTTCTCCTTTATGGTTTCCTCGAGGAAAAACTTTGTGTTCATTGTCTCTTATGTTTGACTGTTGTGCTTGTTATTCTCTCAGTTAAAGATCCTAAGATAATGCTAGCTTAAATGATAAAAATATAACATGGTATCAGAGCTAACCTGAGAAGAAGACACTATGCAGCTGTGGAAACTAGGGCTTCCTATTTTTTGGATCTCTCTCCACAGATTTTCAGCAAAATAAGGTTGGGATGACTCTCCTCTCTAGGGCGCATCTTTCTGTTGAAGCAGAATCTGATTCTGAGCATTTTCAATTTTTGACCCGACACTACTGTCGAAAATTAGGGCTCTCCACAAAAGTGGAATTTTTGAGTAAGCCCAGGCCTGGATTGATCTCCTCCTCAAAATCGAAGTTTAGAGATCAAGATCAAAGCTTTTGGTTGGACAGAACTTTGGGAAAGTCAAACCCTAATCTGCTCCTGAACCAGCTCTGTAGAAATTCAGCTCCAGATCCAGATCTGACATCTTAACCTAGTAAGATATAAATCTTTTGTATTTCCATTTGAGGTTCTCAGTTAAAGATGTCTCATCATACCAAGCTTGATGAAAAGCTTGAGGGAGCTGATAACTTCTGAGCCTAGAAGTATAGGATCTCCCTGGTCCTAGAAGAAAATGAGTTGGACTCCTACATCAATGAGGAGGTTCCAGTTCTAGAGGGAGATGACGCTAAGGCCTTACACAAGAAGAAATTGGTCATTGCTAAGAGAATTATTGTTGATTCAATCAAGGATCACGTCATACCACATGTGTCCTCCCTAAAGACACCTAAAGATATGTTTGATGCTCTAACCAAATGGTTTGAAGGAAAGAACATAAACTGAAAGATGACTCTGAGAAACCAACTAAATAATGTAAAGATACAGAATGTGAAAACCATCTAGTCATACTTTACAAAGGTCTCTTAGATCAAGGAACGACTGGAAGCGGTAGATGAAGAAGTAGAGAATGCAGAAATTGTGATGACCACCTTGAATGGTCTCCCTAGGGCTTGGGACTCTTTCATTCAAGGGATCTGTGCCAGAAAGAAGTTAGTCAAGTTTATCAGACTATGGGAGGAATGCTCACAAGAAAAAGCTCCAATATTAGCACAAGAATAAAAGATGGGAAGTGAAGATCAAGCTCTCACAGTACAATCCAAGAAAAATAGAACAAGCCATCATAGAGGTAAGAACTCTCACCAGAGGAGTAACTTTAGAAAGTCTAAAGATTTGTCTAAGTTCATTTTCTATACATGTGATGAGAAAGGACACATATCCAGATACTATCCTAAAAACAAAGGGAGATCTCACAAGAAAAGGGGAAACAAGAGAAAACATCATGCTCATGCTGCAAAGGATGATGAGCCTTCCACAAAGAGAATCAAACAAGAAAGTGATGATTCTTCAAGTGATGAAGAATATGTCTTTATTTCCGCTCTCACGAGAGCTATCTCACATGGAAGTAATGATTGGCTTATAGACAGTGGTGCTTCCAAACACATGACGGGATTCAAGGAATCCTTTGTAAAACTATCTGAACATGAGTCACCTCACAAGGTGAAACTTGGGGATGACTACCAGTATCCAGTAAAAGGTAGTGGTGAATCCTCCTATAAGCTAGACTCTGGAAATTCTATGAATATGAAAGATGTATTGTTTGTACCAGGACTAAAGAAGAACCTCCTCTCTATATCTGCATTGGATGCAAAAGGCATGAGGGTTGCTTTTATAGATGGCCAAGTTCTTATGTGGCCAAAGGGAAAGACTATTGATGATGTAGTAGTGATTGGGGAACAAGAAGGAGGTATATACAAATTGAAGGACCAACCAAAACAAGCTTTGCTTCATGACTCAGTAGAACCAAATGAACTTTGGCATAGAAAGCTTGCACATGTGCATTACAGGGCACTACCACTTGCAAGCAAAGTTGTTGAAGGTCTTCCAGAAATGCAGACAAAACATGAAGGTGTTTGCAAAGGATGTGCAAAAGGAAAGAATATGAATAAGACATTTCCAAGTAGTGAGAGCAAGGCAAAAGGAATCTTGGAGATCTTCCACTCCGATGTATGTGTTCCAATGTCAGCCAACTCTCTAAGCGGGTATGTATATTATGGTTCTTTTATTGATGATTTTTCTAGGAAGATATGGATATACTTTATGAAGAACAAAGATGAATTATTCAGCAAGTTCAAGGAATTCAAAGCCTTGATCGAGAACCACATAGAAAAGAAGATCAATATTTTTCAATGAGATAATGGCAAAGAATTCACATCAAATGAATTCAAATAGTTATGCAAATATTATGGGATTAAGAGGGAGTTAACCACTCCATATAATCCACAACATAATGGGGTTGCAGAAAGGAAGAATAGAATGATCATGGAAGCTGCAAGGGCCATGATTCATGATCAAGATATTCCCATGCATCTATGGGCAGAAGCTGCCAGAACAGTGGTGTATGTACAGACCCATACTCCACACAAAGTACTCGAGAACAAGACACATGAAGAAGTCTTTTCTAGCAAGAAACCAGAAGTCAGCCATATCAGAATATTCGTTTGTCCAGTGTACATACACATTCTGAAAGAAAAGAGGACAAAGTTAGATCCTTTAGGAAGGAAGGGTATATTTGTGGGATACTCTGAAAGCTCGAAGGCTTACAGAATATAGTTCCCATGATTCAACAAGATCGACATCAACAGGGATGTAACATTTGACAAAGACTCGACTTAAAACAAATCCAAAAAAATACCTGTTGAAGAACCTGAAGAAATAGAAGTATCTAGAATTCATGACACAACCATGAATGAAGAAATTCAAGAAGAAGATCGAGAATTAGAAGAACCTCAATAACCTGTAGATCCACATCAGGAAAAGAATCCTCATAAGAGGAAACCTACTTGGGTACGAGAAGCTATCCAAGGTGCAGAAAGATATGGGGCTCCAGAAGAAACCCACAGAGAAAGGAAAAGAACCAGGTCTTGTTCCAGTTATGTAGCCTTATTATGTGATTTCATTGATAAAGAACCTTCCAACTATGAAGAAGCAACAGAAAAGAAAGAGTGGAAGGATGCGATGATCGAAGAGTACCAATCGATCATGAAGAATGATGTTTGGGATGTTGTCCTGAAACCTGAGGGGAAGTCTGTGGTGACTTCCAAATGGATCTATAAGATCAAGCGTGATGCAAATGGTAGCATAGAGAAATATAAAGCAAGATTTGTGGCTCATGGTTTCTCCCAGAAAGAAGGATGGATTATGAAGAAACCTTTGCTCCTGTAGCCAGATATACTTCCATAAGATCAGTGCTTGCTTTAGTTGCAGTAATGAAGTGGAAAGTACACCAGATGGATATCAAGACAGCTTTCTTGAATGGTGCAGTAGAAGAGGAAGTATATGTGGAACATCCACTCAGTTTTGAGACACGTGACAGAGAGACTCATGTGTGTAAACTAAAGAAAGCCCTGTACGGTTTGAAACAGGCACCCAGGACATGGTACAGTAGAATTGACAACTTCCTATCCAGTTTGGGCTTTATCAAGAGTAAAGGAGATTCCAACCTATACTACAAGGTTGAAGAAAGGAACCCAGTGATACTCATGTTGTAGATGATCTATTTATAACAGGTGTGGATGGGTTGATTGTTGATACGAAGAGGAAGCTTGCTGCCGAGTTTGAAATGAAAGATTTGGGTATGATGCACTATTTTCTAGGCATGGAGGTGTGGCAGAATGCGGATGGAATCTCCCTTGGACAAGGGAATTATGCAGTAGAGATCCTGAAGAGATTCGGGATGATGGACTGCAAGGCCATGACCACACCTATGGCATCGAACTTGAAGCTATTGAGTGATGCTTCATCTGAGTCGGTTGATGCCACGATGTATCATCAGATGATTGGATCCTTGATGTACCTAACAAATATGAGACCAAATATTTGCTTTTCTATGAACACCTTGAGCCAGTTCCTGACAGATCCGAGACATGTTCACTTGATTGCTGCAAAGCATATTCTGAGGTGCCTAAAGGGTACAGTTGATTATGGGCTCAAGTATGAGGTTAATCAGAAGATTAACCTGGAAGGTTATGTTGATTCAAATTGGGCAGGCAGTGCCATCGATAGGAAGAGCACTTCAGGGTGCTGCTTCAGTATGGGATTAGGTGTGATCTCTTAGTTTAGCAGGAAACAGTCTTGCGTGGCACTAAGTACAGTTGAGGCAGAGTATGTCGCTGCTTGTTCAGCTAGTTGTGAGGCAGTACGGTTGAGGAAGCTACTGTCTAATTTATTTCATCTCCAGTTGGATGCTACTTGTATATATTGCGATAACCATAGTTATGTGAAGTTGTCTAAGAACCTGATGTTCCATGACAAGTCGAAGCATATCGAGATCAAATATCACTATATCAAGGATATGGTGTAGAGAGGAGCAGTGAAACTCTAGTATGTTGCCATGGACGAACAAATAGTTGATGCATTGACCAAGCCATTAGCTAGAGTGAAGTTTGAATACTTCAAGGAGAAGCTTGGTGTTCTCCAGATCGAGGTTCCTTCCAAGAGGAAGTGATGAGTCCGTGAGCCCTTCTGACATGGTGAGAGGGTTGGTTCCTTCCATGGTCAGATGTAAGTGATGTTCCTTTCTAACATGGTGAGAGGATTGGTTCCTTCCATGTTCAGATGTAAGAGCTGTGACATGATGGCAGGATTGGTTCCTTCCATTGTCAGATGTATGTGATGATTCCACATCCAGTATGAAAAAGGACTAGCTCTGTGATGCCACATCTAGTATGAAAAAGGACTAGCTCTGTGATGACACATCCAGTATGAAAAAGGATTGGCTCTGTGTAGATGCCACATCTAGTATGAAAAAGGACTAGCTCTGTGATGACACATCCAGTATGAAAAAGGATTGGCTCTGTGTAGATGCCACATCTAGTATGAAAAAGGACTAGCTCTGTAATGCCACATCTAGTATGAAAAAGGACTAGCTCTGTGATGACACATCCAATATGAAAAAGGACTGGCTCCGTGTAGATGCCACATCTAGTATGAAAAAGGACTAGCTCTGTGATGACACATCTAGTATAAAAAAGGATTGGCTCTGTGTAGATGCCACATCTAGTATGAAAAAGGACTAGCTTTGTGCAGATGCCACATCTAGTATGAAAAAGGACTAGCTCTGTGATGCCACATCTAGTATGAAAAAGGACTAGCTCTGTGATGATACATCCAGTATGAAAAAGGAATGGCTTTGTAGATGTGCATCCAGCATGAAAAAGGGTTGGATCTGTAGAAATTCCTATGAAGAGAAGAATCAAGATATAGCACCCTGATGATGACCCAATGATGATCCAGATCAAGTGATGATCCAGATCCAGCAGTGATGATCTAGATCGAGTGATGATCCAGATCGAGATGAAGATGACTTGAAGATGAAGATGACTTAAAGATGAAGATGACTTGAAGATGAAGATGACGAGAACTCATTGATGATCTAGATGATACAGAGAAGAAGACCCATGTTGATAAATTGTGTCGAGAGAATACTTCCTAGGTAAGAGGGAGTGTTGATGCATTTGTAACTTCGGAATGTATTCACCTATATATCTTATGTATTGTACCCCGATGTTTATTCTGGGAAGTGTTTGTAATGTATTTGAGTCATTTCATGCCCCGATGTTCCTATCGGGAGATTCAATAATGTAAACAAGTCATGTCAAGTCATTGTGGGAAACCATCCTATTGATCAAGGGTTAAAGTCCCCATAGTTGTGGGGCCCTAGGGTTATTAGACTCTCATAGAGAAGTCGGCCCTATTGAGTTATTTTCAAGTCAGGAATTAGTATAAATAGAGAGTTAGCCTCTCTATTTATCACACATTCACTCACACTCAGTTGTAGCGTATAACTGAGAGAGAAGAAATTGTTGGGACAAGAGAGGGAGAGACTACTGCTATCGGGAGATCATCTTACTGTTTTTGGGGTTTTGATTTTGGTGCTGATTATATCTCTGAGGAAGTTGTGGGGTTTTCTCATTTATGGTTTCCCCAAGGAAAAACTTTGTGTTCATTATCTCTTATGTTTGATTCTTGTGCTTGTTATTCTCTCAGTTAAAGATCCTAAGATAATGCTAGCTTAAATGATAAAAATCTAACTTAAAAGAGACCTGAGAAAGGAAAATATATTTTCTGTGAAGGACTTGGTGAAAATATATGCAATCTGATCCTCTGTAGGACAGTAGTGCGGCGTGATGGTTCTTTCATGCACCAATTCCCGAATGTAGTGCGTGTGAACCTCTATGTGATTTTTCCTCTACTTCTGAACTGGATCACTGGAAATTTTGATTGTACTATGGTTGTCACAATAAAGATCCATTGTAGATGAATTCTAAATCCTGAACTCTGTCAAGATGCCATCTAGCCAAACTTCCTGAATAGTTGCATTCACAGCTCCCTGATACTCTGCTTCTATTGAAGCTAGTGAAAGTGCTACTTGCTTCTTGCTGGACCAACAAATTGGCCCAGATCCAATCATGAATACAAAACTCGAAGTGGATTTCTTGTCATTTACATCTCCTCCCAATCTGAGCATGTGAATCCTATGAGATCAAGTTGTGCTCCAGCTGCATAGTTGATACCATAATCTATAGTACCCTGCACATAGTGCAAGATCCTCTTTATTGCCTTCCAGTGCAGCTCATGTGGCTCCTGCATGTACCTAGAAGCAACACTCACATCATAGGATATGTCTGGTCTCAAATGTGTGAGATACAGAAGGTTCCCAATGAGTTGTCTGTAGAGAGTGATATCTACCAAAGGTGTGGATCCACCTTCTTCAAGCCTGATGCCAGATAGAAAGGGACAAGGGGCTTCCTTGTAATCTTCCATGTGGAATCTCCTAAGCATGCCTGATGAATAGCTGGACTGTGCGATCATGATTCCCGAAGTCTTTTGACTTACTTCAAGACCAATGAACTATCTTAATAGTCCCAGGTCAGTCATAGTGAATGCTTTGTTTAGAGTAGACTTGGTGCTTCTCAATCCAGTAGTAGAGCTTCTAGTAATGAACAAGTCATCCACATACAATACAATCAAAACAAATAACCCCTCTTTCTTCTGCATGTAGACATTGTAATCTGATTTGCACCTTTCAAATTTATGAGATAGTAGGAAGGCATCCATCTTAGAGTACCATGCCCTTGGGGCTTGTTTGAGTCCATACCATGATTTCCTTAGTCTACAAACTAAGGAAGTATCATCAATAAACCCCTCAGGTTGTTTCATCTATATCTCTTCCTTCAAATCACCATGGAGGACGGCAATTTTCACATCCATGTGATGTACCGCCCATCTTTTGGAAGCTGCAACTGCCAAGGTAAGCTTGATGGAATCCATTCTAGCTACTGGAGTGAATGTCACATTGTATTCCAAAACTTGAACCTAAAAGTATCCTTTGGCCACCAACCAAGCCTTGTACTTGGTTGTGGTTCCATATGAAGCTATCTTGGTCTTGTAGATCCATTTGCACTGAACAAGCTCCTCATCCATGGTTGCTTGCCATCTAGGGTCATGGCAAGATTCCTTAAAAGATTGAGGATCTGACCCAACATCATAAAACACCTCTCAGGAAGAAGTGGATCTATGTGGGACAGTGCAACATTCTCTTTATGATACGGGGACCTCGTTCTTCTCTTATCATCTAGATCCCCAACACCATTTCCAGCTGCTTCTATGAGCAGCTAAGCCCATTTAGGCTGCTAAAATGAGGTAGATGTTGGGTCTGGATCTAGATCTCTTTGAGGTGTAAGCTCAATATCTGGATCATGTTGGTGTTCCTCCTCTTCCGAATTTGAATTTCAAATGTCAAGCAATAAAACTGTATCTGCAATAGGAAGTAAAGGAATGTTTATACCTTTATATGCTTCAAATAGAAGCTATGGTTGTGTTGGAACTGTGTATGGCATGAAGTGAGAAAAAAAATATGCCTTGGAGGCATGATTAGCAATTCCTTTCACTACAATCTCCCCAGTTGAGATATTTGTGATCTCTATTGAGTTAGGTCCAAACACCAATTGCTTTGGTGAGCGAGTGTGAATCATCTGATATACAAACAACAGATTAGATGCAAGGGAGGGCACATAGAGGACATCTCTGAACTCACCATGCTGGATTTTGATGGTGCCTCTTCTTGCTGCTGGAATTTGGGAATCATCTCCCATGTGAATAGTGGGACCTTCTTTGAGGTTGAGAGTGGAGAAGAAATCCTTGGAAGCAACCATGTCGTTGGATGCTCCAGAATCAATCAAATAGGTTGTTGTTCGAGGTAGCTCAGCTTTCAAAGCATGGCACCTTTCATGTCCATCATCGGACTTCTTTTCTCTTTATGGGAGAGCAAGGTTATTATGCTTGAGGAGAGAAGCCAGTTGATCTACTTGCTTCTTCATACAAGAGTCTTCAAGGTGAAAAACCCTTATACAATAGGGACACATCTTCTTTTCAAACTTCTTCTTTTTCTTAGAGCGAGAGGCTCCTTAAAAATTCTTCTGATTCTCTTTAGGCTTCGAATCAGTTGTTTTATGCTCCTTCCCCTTGGACTTTCCTTTAGCTTGCACTTTCTTAGAGTCTGTCACTAGGAGAGATTGATCTTTGGAAGTCTTGATGAATCCCATCTAGATCAACTTCTCTTGCTCCTCTATTAAGGACTCTGCAAAGGAATCAAGTGAGGGCATCTTCCAATTAGGAATGGAAGTTCTCCCAGAATAGAAGATTGAGACAAATACATAATACTCAGGGCCTATTTTGCTGAGTATGGAGAGCACATGTTGCTCATCCTTTCTTTCTATTCCGCACTGTCTACATTGAAGTGCAAGAAACTTGAATTTAGTAAAGAATTGTTGCACCGTCTCAAAACTGCTGGGATGTAAGGCTACCAAATCGTTCTCCATAATGTCTCCCCGAAGCTCAACTTGCTTGCCAAACAAGTCGTCAAGCTTCTCCCAGGATTCTCTAGGAGTCCTCAAACCTTCAAGGTGGTAGAAGAGATATCTAGATATATGAGTACATAGATAACCGAAAGCTTCATCTAAGCGGTTCATAAACTTGTTTCTTTCAACTGGATGATGGGGCTCGCCCTCCCTACCAAGTATTATCCTGAAGTAGCCATGTTTGTGCAAGGCCAGCTGCATATCTTCCCTCCAATCAACATAATTGAAGGGTGTTAGGATCCGAGGTGTAGGAGATTGAGAATCCATAATTCTCCGGCTGGAAAAGACAATATCTTCACACAAGCTAAGTAGCACCTGTAGAATTTCACTGCAATACACTAAAACATTCGAACTATGTTAATTTAACTATGGAAAGGATAGGAAGGAACCTCGGGTTTGAAGGTGATGTAACTATTAGAATTGTTGTGCCTTTTAGATCTTCAAGCAATGAGTCCAAAATTATTATTACAGTGAAAGAGGAATGACAATACACACTGAACAAAACAAATCTCACAAGAAACAGATGAGTATAGCTCAGATAATTACAGTATCATGCTCATTAATTAATCTGGTGTTACAATAGTGTTACATAGGAAAAGAATTCGAATCATTGGGGATGAATTCAAATCTCCCCACTGGATGTGACTGTATATGACTAACTAGCTAACTAAAGATGTCTCAATCACTATCGGAGTCCAAGTGGTTAACTCCAGATATCTAATCAAGTCACACAATCAATTATAATCAGTTAACTCGGTCTAGCTGAAGTGGTAGGTGAGGAAAAGTGCCTTATCCACATGCAGTCATGTCTAACTAGCGCTAACTGAGTTGATTGTGATCTAACTGAAAGTAACTGAAAAATAACTAAGCTTAACTAGTTCCAACTCCAACTGACTGAAGGAGGTTGGTGTCGGGACTCCCAGTGGCTCCTAAAATGTAGGGATTTTCCTAGGAGGCAGCTAAACTAGTGCATGCAAGTGCAGTCAGTGACAGTTAGTCTCTATCGATGTTCTCCATACTCTAGTAACTAGTATATGTGGCCCCATTAGGCCAAGTGGACCCAAATAATTAAATAAAACTCCTAAGTTAGGCTAAAATAATCTAATAGACAATTTGGTCAAGGGAGGATTATAAATCCTAACAGTAACATGGAACTATTTCAATTACCTCATGATCCCAATCTTCAAAGGGAAGAAAAGAGTTGTCGATTGGCAAAGTTTGGTTGACAAGATCAAAAATAAAATTACCTTTTGGGGGACAAGGTGGCTAAATACTACTGGAAATCTAGTTATCATCAACTCAATTCTCTTTGCCTATCCCATCTATGCTTGTTCGATATCTTTAGCTCCCAAAAAAACAATGAAAGATGTCACTAAATAAATCATAACATTTCTTTGGCAAGGAGGCAAATCAAGCAATAAAAAAAATCATTTAGTGAACTGGGAAATAGTCTGGAGGCCAAAAAATTGCAGAGGCGCTAGAGTAAGAGATCCAAATAAAATGAATCTGGCATTGTGAGCCAAAATACTTTGGAGAGTTGTTTCCGAAAAAAAAAACCGTGGTGGAAAGGGA
This sequence comes from Pseudotsuga menziesii, assembly GCA_001517045.1. NCBI lineage: Eukaryota > Viridiplantae > Streptophyta > Pinopsida > Pinales > Pinaceae > Pseudotsuga > Pseudotsuga menziesii. Next base: position 116,676 of record LPNX011133463.1, read on the forward strand.
TTCTGCAAAAAAAAAAATATGAATGGTGCTAGAAGAAGATGTGTGGAAAAGATTGATCAGGACAGAAAGCGAACTCCAATCTGGGATTTATGCAAGAAGGCAACGTATATTTTACAAGATCAACTCTACTAGATCCCAGGAAGTGGAAAACAAATAAAGGTGTGGAAAGATAACTTAGGACCCACCTCCCCTGCCAATTTCCTGTAGGAGTTTGCAGATCTCAAGCAATTGATGGATCAATTAAATATCATTACTCTATACGATCTCTCATAATGGATGATTCGTGGAAGATGGGTCGGCTGGATTGAACCGAAGATCCCATCCTGGATCACTTACGTCCAGACTACAAATCCTTCCTTTCTTTGCTTCACAAATCAACCCCTGTACACCGTAGCTTGTACGATGGAAGAGGATGGGGTAAATCGAGTGCATACGAGGTAAAATAAGGATATCGAGCAACTACGGGCTTTCAAACCAACAACAACGTAGACAGGAAATGGAATAACGTATGGTGCAAGGACGAGTTGCTGAAAATTAATGTTTTCTTTTGGACACTTGCCCACCATAAAAGCTAACCGCAGAGAACCTGAGAAAAAGAGGCATCGAAGGTCCCATGAGATGTGTCATGTGCAAAGAATTAGAAGAATCCCTGGAACATCTCTTCATCGAGTGTAAGTTTTCCCATGAGGTATGGCAGCAAGCTTACAAAGATCTACGTTTTGATTTAACTCTACCAACAAACTGGAATGATTTCTTTGCGTGTTGGAAATACTACTACCAGGGATTCCTCTCTAAAAAACCCAATTTTTCAAGAGCCTCAGAATCTCTCCCAAAATACATATGCTGGAAGTTATGGACAACAATAAATAAAGAGATATTCGAGGGGAAAAACTATCTAGGCAAACTTTTAGCCTTTGCAAAGGCACTTTGGGCAAAGGCTTTATCCATGAGGAGAATTCTTAACATCAACAAGGAACCTCTGACAACAGAGGAAAGAATTTGGGCTTACGATTTTCTGATTCCCCCATTCTCTCTTCCATAGAAGCAGCCCTAAAAAAAATCCGTATCTCAAAATTGACAATTAAGAATGAATTCCGAAGATTTCAAAAACTGGTGGTAGAAACTTGGTTGTAATTCTTTGTTCTTTGACGGAGCCTCGAAAGGCAACCTTCAGCTGGTAGGTGCGAGTGGAGTCCTTTTCGACTCTAAAGGAAACAAGTTGAAAGAGTACGCTTGGGGAATTGGCAAGAAGACAAATAATGGTGCAGAATGGCTAGCTTTAATCAAAGGTTTGGAGCTTGCAAGGAATGTCGACATTGAGGAATTGGTGGTTTTTGGTGATTTGATGATGGTCGTAAGGGAAGCGAGGAATCTAACGAAGAATCATAAGAACCTAGAGACCAAGAAACATCACATCCTAAAGTGCATAGTAAATGAATACAAAGCTATCAACTTCCTCCACCTGCTGAGAGCAAATAACCAACAAGCTGACATAATGGCTAATAAGGGGGTTGGTCTAGACTGTGGCGTCTTAGTTTGCGATCAAAAGGTTTACAAAAGAAAATGGATACCATAACTGTGAATCTCTCCATTTTTTTCTGCAATTAGTTGTGTGTGTGTTTTCCTTCTTGGGCAGTTTGTAAGGAGATACAGTCTCCATGAATTAGGAAAATATCATAAGAAGTGTGGATTGGTAAAGGACGAACAAGGAGTCACGAATGTGGTTCTCCTTTGGGAACAGTCTACTCTCAAAATTCCGTAATATATGATTCTACATTTTATAAAAAAGTTTCTTAACCTTTTTGTTAAAAAAAAGATCCATTTCTAAGAGTTTGCTTAAGGAGTGAGGGAGAGATTTATTGGTCTTGTACATACCTGGAGGCTCCAAACCATTTGAAGTGATGCAAAAGCCATTAAATAAACTCTATGGTTTCTTTGGTTAAAGTATTTTCTATATATTGTGTAAGTGTGTGTATGGTTGTTATTATTCATAGAAATTCCAATTAGAAGAGCTCACATAGTAGTATTGAACATGATTCAAAGATATGATTTTTTTTTATTTAAATCCCATCAAAGTTTCATTGAGCAATTTTGACTTGCCCACTAGATTAAAATAAAATGTTATTAGAGCAATCCTCATAAGTTTTTGTGGAATATCTACGTATATATCAAACATGGTAAAAACTTTAGAATTGAATAGATTCTAAGGTTGACACAAAATCAATCAATATAGTCAAGAGGAGAATCAAGAGCTAAGGAAAACAAATTGATGTTGGGAGGAAAGAACAAGTAGCTACAAAAGAAATTTGTTGATCGATTGAAACTCCTTGAAATAACCATGGACAAGTTGGAATATTGTGGAACCATGCTCATAGAAAAATATGGACTCCATATTCAGTAGAATGGATAGCCTTGAAGAACATAATGTCCAATTCATGGAGCAAATGTGGAAGTAGTTGAATGCAAAGGATGCATTCTTTTCAAGATGTAAGGAGGACTTGGAGAGGTAAAGAATAAGGAAGGATAGCTTTCCATTCCTACTAAGTCCATTATTGTGCAAGATGAAATAATCACAATGGAGGAAAGTTTGGCAAGCACTTCACTATATGCCCTTGTTGAGGTTGAAAATTTTGGTGGTTTGAGAGACATGCCAAAAGATTTGCTTCTAAGTTGTTGACATATATGGGATATGATGGATATGGTAGCTAAGGAATGGAAAATACCATAAAGGTGGAGTCTATACCATCACATGTTTGTTTTGTGTATCTCGGTGGAGTAGTATCAGAGGAGAACACTCTAATGTAATCCAATGAGACAGTGGATAAGCCACCTCTATGACAAAGTACAACTCAAAGAGCTACCAATCCCATTTATTATATAGCCTTTATGAAGGCTCAAGAAGAATATTAGGGATCTCCAAAGAAAGAGAAACAAGTAAAGAGCAACAAAGGAGGTGCTAGCAATCGACTCCAACAACTTTGTGCATGCTGCGAATGATATGATATCGTTGGAAACCTAGTATAGTTGGAATTATAAAATTGGAGTAGCATAATTAGTGCAAGGGTGCAAGGGGTGAAGTTGATAAATAATTTGGTAATTCACAATAATGTTTGAAAGGTCCATTATATTCATAATGACAATGTAATTAAATAAATAAGATAGTTGCAAATTTGATAGATATATTTGCCCAATAATACACATATAAGAAGAAGATTGAGACCGATGATGCAACAATAACGAATGTTGCAATGAATAATGACTATGTAAAAGCGGTTATATAATTATGAAAGAACCAAAACTTAAATTAACATCTATAGTGAGTTTATTGATGATTAAAATTAAGGGCATTAGTATAATGAGCCTCTATAAATTTGTCATTCAACATACATTGATCAAATCCCTTTATTTAAAGGCCTTGTGAGCACATCATGACCCTTAAGACATTAAGACATGAATGTGATGGAAATAATCCCAGATAATCGCCTACCTATATATATGTAATAGGTCCATATATTGTTCACCTTGTTTAGCTACTTAATTTTTACTAAAGACGAGAACATTTTCCAAAATGAGAATCCAACCAACAAATGTTAGAGTTCATATTAAGTTATTTCATTTAATTTTTGTGTGACTATTGTTTTAAAGTGCTTCTTCTCTACTTTCTTTGTTTCTATAAGCTTCCTCATGTTTACTTGAGTCATGTTCTCCAAATGATGAAAGCTTCTCCTCCTTTTCGTATACATGTTACTTTTCAATATATGGATTTGAATGGGAGCTCACCTTTGCTCTTAAACAAACTTTTCTTCCACTTTCATCTTTTCATGAAATGTTTTGATGATATTGTCTATGGGCCTCTCTAAAGTTCGAATAACTTGGGGAATTTTGTGGAAACTTTATCTTAATCGTGTTTTCTTCAATATTTAAGTTCCTTTAATGAAATGAAAGTATTGTATTTTTAGCATTATAATAGAAACAAGAGTTACGTGGTGGAAATTTCCCTGACATTGCCACATGTTGTTACAAATTAACTTGAGAGTAAATTAGAAATTTTGTTGTAGTGAGGATTTTCAATCAATGACTTTATTGGCAAGAAGATTTCCTATATATCTCATTTCAGGAATCAAGAGCTTGCCAAAAAGTGTAATTATTCATCATAATGCCAAAGCACCCAAACCACTTGGCATAACACCTTGTATCATACCCAACACCTACACTTTATAAGGATTGACAAAATTGCTCTTATCTAAGTGAAATACCCACCTTTAACAAGACTGAACATGTCACATCTTTGAGCAAATTGAACCTTGGTGGGTGGAACATTACTACCCCCCACTATGGGTTAATTATTTAATGCTTAGAAATATTTCAAATGTGTTGCTTTATACAATTCAACAACTATGTAAATTGCAAGTAATGCATGCAAATCCAACAACCATAAACCATATATGTTCAATTGCAAGATGACATAAAGAAAAATCAACTTCGACAAATATAATTCATTCTTTCAAAACTAGAAGAAAGGAACAAATATAATTCATTCTTTCAAAACTAGAAGAAATGAAGAATGTATATGTTGCTATCTTTTTTATTGGATCAAAACTATAAAGGACAATTGACCAACTAGCCATAGTCATCCCTACTCAAATGCAACCCCAAGATTGAACATGTTAGCCAATGCCCAAGATTAATTAATAGATTTTAATTTCTAATTTCATTTAGGATTAATCACTAATATAGTTTAACGCTTTGCTACTAATTTATCTAATCCTTATGCCACTAATCTAATTCTTAATTTATTATTTAAATTAAAAAAACTTGCATTTAAAAAATTAAATTGACTTATATTATTATCATTTTAATGGTAACATGTCATTATTGATCTACAACCCCTTAACATATGAGTAATTAAAAAAATTGAGTATAATATATATA
>LPNX011133463.1:121895-146725 GCA_001517045.1 Pseudotsuga menziesii
ATAGCCACCCGAGGATATAATGAGCTTTTTACATAAATAGAAAAAACTGTTAAAATACTTTAAAAAATTGTAAAAATCATATTAATTTTAAATTTCTTTTTGTTAGAAAACATTTTCAAAGATAGATTATTTAAATTTTAATAATAAAATATATTATGTTAATATAATAAAATATAACATCTTATAATATATTTTATTTTTATGAATTTTAATAATTTAATATTAAAAATTAAATATGTATTTTATTCTAAATTTGTCATTAGATGATATGACCTTACCTTTTAAATTTAGTAGGCCTTTAGCTCATTAGTTAAACCTACATAACTAAATAAGATGAAAATAAATTTATAAACAAATTGGCTCCAATAAGATTTTCAAAAAAATTCTTCCCTCTGAGTTTTTTTTATAGCTTTCTGCCAAGCATTTCGTGGCTTGCAGGTGGTTTCCCTAAGCTTCTGCATAGCGTGGTGGTCCCTCTGCTTGCAAACGCTAGTTCCAGTGATTGGTTGCCCCTCTCCTCGGTTCCGGAAAACTTTGGAACGGGATTTTGGTGGAAAAATATCGCTCCAAGAAGATTTAATCCCTCTGAATATTTTTTGCAGCTTTCTGCCAAGTGTTTCATGGCTTGCAGGTGGTTTCCCTAAGCTTTTGCGTAGCATGGTGGTCCCTCTGCTTGCAGACGCTGGTTCCAGTGTTTGGTTGCCCCTCTCTTCAGTTCTAGAAGTTCTTGGAGTGATTGGTTTGCTCTTCCTGCAAAGGCTGGAACGCCCAGAACTTGTTCTCTGAGCTGGACCACTTGTTGAAGTGTTTTTCTCTGAATTTCAGCGATTCGTAACTCGATCTTTACGATTCTGTGACTTTCTTGATTTATTTTGTGTTTCGAGAGAGTTTTTTTTCTTCTTTCTTGTGTCAATTGGTCTATTGAGGTTTCAGTTCTCTGGTGTGGCTCTTCTAGTGACTGGCAGATCTGCCTGGTGATCTTGCTTATGGATTCTGGTATGGATCCTCCTCTTCCTCTACCTCTAGATATTGATGCATTCAAGAAATTGATTGCTTCTTATGGAAAGAGGAAGGGGGTCCCTTCTCAGCAATTTGTTAAGAAAGTGGACATCCCTTCAGTGGAACTTCCTGCAGATCGAACCTGTCGAACGACTTTAAACCTTGCAGAGCATGGGTTAATAGGACAATTCACAAGGCTCTGGACATCTCCAAAGGCCATTGATGGATGGGTGCAGAGAAACTGGAGACCCTTAGTAAATGATGGAATTAAAAGCCACTTTATCGGAAGAGGATATTATGTATTTGTGTTTGAATATGCAGACAATCGTGGCCTCATTTTTCGCAATGGGCCATACTTTATGGGCCCTCAGGAGCTCTATTTGAACAAGTGGACTCCAAACTTCGACCCTACTCAAGATGTTCTGTCTGTTTTCCCTGTGTGGGTAAGGCTCCCTCATTTACCTTTGCACTGCTGGGGTTCAGATTCCCTTGAATCCATTGGCAACAAGCTGGGTAAATACATTGATAGGGATGTAAGGAAAGACCAGTATTCATGTGCTAGAATATGCATCGAAGTTGATCTGGAAATAGGTATGCCTTAGGCAATTAACTTAACGGTAGCTGAATGGTCTCATATCCAGGAGTTAGCCTATGAGAAAATACCATTTAAGTGTCGTTTATGTCATGGGTACGGTCATTTTGCCCAAAATTGTAAGAAAAAAAACTAATATGGTGTAGAAAAATAAAAGAATCAGTGGACACAAATTCAGAAAACAGTTCTATCTAACTAGGACAATAAAAAGAATGGAAAAGCTGGAAAGGCTAAAAATGGAGTTCAATATGATGGGAATATCCCTCCTATTGTACAGGTTGTAGAGAAACCTAATATCTCTTCTAACAAATTTGTTGTTTTAAGCTCTATTGAAGACTCTGTTATTTTAGAAGAAGGTGAATTGCAACAGCCAGAAGTGCAGAATGTTGAAGCTGTAGCAATCATAGGAATAATGGACTCATCTGGGGTTGTTTGCTCAGAACTACCCAAGGAGGGTGAGCAAAAAAATCCTTCTCCCAATGGAGCCAAATCCTCTCCTTCATATGCAGAAATAACAAAGAAGAAACCGGTGGTAAGTTCAGGCTCTTCTGATGAAGATTCAATTGAGCAATTCTCCAAAAAGGCAGGCAAAAAGTCTCAAAAGGAGGCTAGAGAAGAAGAGGCAGAGAGGTTGAATATGCAGGGAAGCCAGTCCACTATCGAAATGTCACTTGGAAAGAGAAAAAGGACTAGACCTATAAAGGGAGTAATAACTCCCTCTCTCCCGAGTAAATAATGCAGATCATCTCTTAGAACTGCAGGGGATTAGGAAATCCAATCAAATCTGAAGCAGTCAAAGACTTAATGAAAATGGACAGGTTTGATATTATCTTGCTCCAAGAGACTAGGATCGATGAAGAGTCACTTCTTCTCCTAAGCAAATCCAATTGGAAAATGAGTGCTGGGAAGGTTGTCAGCGCTAGAGGCACCTCTGGGGGTCTCGCTACTCTATGGTGTGAAGCTAATTTTCAACTTAAAAGTTGGTTTGTTACTCAACACAGTATATTTACAGAATTGTTTCACATTCCAAGTAAGATCTCTTTTGCTCTGTTTAATCTCTACGTCCCAGTCAATTTCATTGAAAAGAAATAACGTTGGAAATCATTATCAGATTTCTTATACGGCAATTCTCTTGCAAATGTTATAATAGTAGGATATCTCAACATAACCTTGGGCCCGAATGAGAAAAAAGGAGAAGCCATTGGTAAGGATTACTTTCAAGATTCGGTTGAGGCATTGATTCAAGCCTAGGATCTTACTGATTTTAAACCAAAGAAAGGCAAATATACCTAGTCAAACAACAGAATTGGGGCAGCCAACATTGTCGCACGCCTTGATAGATTCCTGGTTAACAAATCCCTAATGGACGGGAATGTTGTAATTTCTTCTAAAATCATGCCTAAACTCATATTTGATCATCATCCCGTCACTCTTTCGCTGGAAAAGGAGGACGACCTCAGCCCAATTCCATTTCGCTTTAGTCCTTTATGGATTGAAAAAGACAGCTTCATGGATACTGTGTATCATGCTTGGTCGCAATATGTTGTTGGGTCTCCCAGTTTCGTTTGGGAGAAGAAACTCAAAAAGACTAAGTACACTCTTAAAAATTGGATTAAAAAACCTCAAAACACTCCAACTAGAAATAGACAAGAATTTTTTTTTGAGTTAGCTGAGTTTCAATTCGAAATGGAAGAATGTGATATCTCCAAAGCTCATCTTGCTCTTGAGCAGTCTGCTCTATTCAATACCTTACAGATAGGAAGAAGAATTTCTAAGGCTGAAATCCTGAGGTTTATGGCTGCAGGCAGGAGACAAAAATAAAACCTTCTTCCACCGTCAATGCAGAGCCAGATTGTCAAGAAATCATATCTCTGAAATCTCCATTGGGGAGGGGGGGATTATTAAAGGACATGTTCATCTAAAGCAAGCTGCAAGAAGCCATTTTCAGCTCTTGTTTTAGGAGGACGGGCTCTCTGACGAGGAAGTGTCAGCATACTTTTTGGGTAATATTCCTTCTCTTGTCAACACAGAGGATAACAAAATTCTTTTGAAACCATTCTCTGAATAAGAAATTTTGGATGTCATTTGGGCAATGGAGCCAGATAAAGCTCCTGGGCCAGATTGATTTTCATCACACTTTTATAGAGCTTGTTGGAATATAATCAAATCAGACTTGATCCGCATGGTGTCAGCCTTCCATAAAAAAACTAAGTTGGAGGGTGTACTAACTCCACTTTCCTAGCTTTAATCCCTAACGAAGCTAATCCTTCTTCCTTTGATAGGTTTAGACCTATTTCATTGTGTAATGTCTCTTACAAAATCCTAGTCAAACTTCTAGCTAATCGATTCAAGCCTTTGCTAGGTAAGTTGATCTCTCCTCTCCAGGGGGGCTTTGTTAAAGGCAGGCACTTAGTAGATAATGTAATTCAGGTTCAAGAAGCCCTTCATTCAAGTTTCCAAAGAAAGTAGAAAGGAATGCTCGTTAAACTTGACATGAAGAATGCCTTTGATAGAGTAAAGCTCTGCTTTCTATATCAAGTCCTTCTCTCTTTTGGATTCACTCTGGAGTTTGTTAATTTCATAAAAGCTTGCACAGACAGGTCTTGGATTGCGACTCTTGTCAATCGTAGACAAACAAATTTTTTCCAAGCTTCAATAGGTCTTTGCCAAGGGTGTCCGCTCTCACCTTTTTTATACATTTTGATGGTTGAATCTCTTAGTAGAAAGCTAACTGTTGAAAAGGAAGCAGGTTTCATTCTTGGCATTAAGATTGGAAGGGGGGTGGACCCAATAAACCATGCTCTTTTTGTTGATGACTCTCTTCTCCTTGGAGGGGCCTCATTAACGATTGCCCGGGCCTTTAAGGATATTCTTCAAAATTATTGCCTAATCTTTGGAGCATTGATCAATAACCATAAAAGTGTTGTTTATGGTTGGAATGTTGATCATGCTTCAATTCTTCGAAATGCAAATTCCTTAGGGTTTTGTGGCTTTGATAAGTGGGAGAAGATAAAATATATTGGGCTACCATTAACTCTTGGTTCTAGCCCTCCCTCTCTCTGGATCGATGTTTTAGCTAAGCATAAATCCAAAATAGCTTCTTAGGGTGGATCGTGGCTAACCAAGGTGTAGAAACTGATTTTGATTAAGGTGATTATCTCTGCCCTCCCTATTTTTTAATCTTCCTTTCTCCTTGCTCCGAAGTCTATTTCGAATCAGATTTCCAAAATTCTGAGAGACTTTCTATGGAACGGGGGAAAAGACAATCAGTCTAAGATGCATCTTGTACGATGGGACGTTCTTAAAAAACCTATTCATGAGGGAGGATTACAAATCGGTGATCCTAGTTTGACTAATATTGCACTTGGAGACAAATTTCTTTGGCAGCTTTATGTGGATAAAAATCACCCTGTCAGCAAGATATTTAGAATGAAGTACCTAAAGGGCGGCTCAATGATAAATTTAACAACTTCCTCTTCTCCTTCAGGCACATCTATTTGGAATCTATGTCAAAAAGGAATTGATAAATTCAATCAACGTCTTTTTAGAATTCCAGGAAATGGGAAGAAGATCCATTTGTGGGAGGATAAAATTTCAGGTAATACTCCCCTTTCCTCTAAGATTATGTTAGAAGAGATTAAGGTCTGGTTAACGAACAAAGGTTTGCTCTGGTTAGCTGATGTTTGTTCTTGGGATCGAGATGGAAACTGGGCAAAATGGTCTTTTCCCGAGCTTCCTAAACATCTCGGCGATAAAAAAAATCTTTTGCTTTCCGCACTAACAGGTTTAGCTCCAGTTCATAAATCTTCTAAAGACAAATGGGGCTGGGGGGTTTTAGGAACATACTCAGCAGCCAATGGTTACTTAGCTTATCAAGAGCACCCTCATGATACTTGTCTCACTCCTACGTTCTGGAAATCGGTATGGTCTTCATAGTGTCTCCCTAAAGTGAATTTTTTCACTTGGCTGATTATGCACAATAAGAATCTGACAAGGGTCAATCTGGTAAAATGCGGCTTCCTTGGTCCATTCAGGTGTTGTCTTTGCAACTCAGTGTTTGAATCTGTTGCTCATCTCTTCATTGCTTGCGACTTCTCAAACTCAGTATGGGATCTTGGCCTTCACGATCTATGCCTTGTTCCTCAACAAACTGAAGTTATTTCTCTCTACCAGCAATAGATTGAACGGAGTCCAGTCCCATGTGGCGTTAATAAAGACTAGTTTAATCTCTGGCAGCAAATTCCGAAATTCGTCTGGTGGAATCTATGGATTGGAAGAATTAATTTGATTTTCAACAATCTGTTAGTGACTCCCCAGATCGTTACCCAAAATACCAAAAGGCACATTGTTGAAGTGGTTGAAAAGCTTACGTCCCCTTCCACGCTACCATCTATGATTTCTAAGTGGCTTGGCTCCATTTCATCGAGAACGTCAAAGAAACTCTGCATTAAACCTGTTAGTTCACCCCCCTGGCATATTCATGGAATTGGTGCTGCTTTCAATTCTTGGTGGATCAGCTCTTCTTCGGCAACTATTTTTTTTAATGGTGCATCAAAGGGAAACCCCGAGATCTCTGGAGCTGAGGGTTGGTGTATTCTTAAAACCAGTCGACTAAAACTAGTTTTAGCTAGGGCCTTGGTTTCATGTCGAACAACCAGGCAGAAAGTTATGCCCTCCTCAAGGCGTGCCAGATCGCTAAGGAGTTTGGCTTCAAGTCAATTCAAATCTTCGGCGACTCAGAGTTGTTGATAAAAACATTAAATTCAGCAAATCAATTTTCTAATCTGGTTTTAAACAATATTTTACAGAGAGTCTGGCATCTTTTTAAAGATTTTGAAAGGGTTCAATATTTCCACATTCTTCGGGAGTTAAACAATTCGACAAATGAAATGGAAAATAAAGCTTGCCTTCTAGCTCAAGGTCATCTTAGCATTAATGGGAAATCGAGTTGCTATCATTCTATACCTTAATTGTAATTAAATAAGTTGTAATTAGCCTGTCTGGCAGATATTCTCTTAACCTGTAAGAGGCCTTGTAACTTCTAGTTTTTTGAAGTCATTCTATTGATCATCTTGTAATTAGCTGATTGGCAATTGCCATATCAGACCTTTAATTCCTCTAGAAAAAAAAATATTATTCGTTTGAGTTAAAAAAAATAAATTTATAAACAAAGTAATTCTAACTTATACACCCATATCATCCATTAGTTTATATATATAACCCTTTAAATGTAAATAGAGATCGTTTTTTCATAATATTTAATTAATAATAGTTCCACTAATAATTACTATTAAAATTAATTAGTTAAAAATTAAAATAGTAAATTATTTTAATCTATGTAAAATAGATCATTTTTTCATAATATTTAATTAATAATAGTTCCACTAATAATTACTATTAAAATTAAAAACTAGGATTTGTTAAATTGCAGATCCAGCGAGGAGAGCTCTGGACGGCACGCGCGAGCTTGGAGAGCTAGGGTTTTAGGCTGCAAATGGTCGCCCCTGGGGGTGGGGATCCCCCTCCCCCGCTAGCTGAGATGGACGCGTTCAGGAGGCTGGTCGCCAGCGGAGGCAAGCGGAAAGCTCTGTTCTCGATCCCGAAATTCATCAAAAAGCTTGAAGAAATCCCTGAAATCGCCTTGGCAGAGACGAATTCGGTAAACATTGCTCGTGCTTTGTCAGAAAGAGGTCTAGTCGGCCAGTTCATGGGGCTTTGGCCCTCAGCAAAAACCACCGACGATTGAATTCAAAGAAATTGGAAGCCGCATCTCAAGCAAGGAGTCACCTGCTACCCCCTGAGCAGTGGCTACTTTCTTTTTGAATTTATAAACAAGGAGGATAAGGATCTCATTTTCAGAAATGGCCCATACTTTATGGGAACCCAGGGGCTGTATCTGAATCGCTGGACTCCGGATTTCGATCCCACGGTGGACTTGCCCAAGGAGGTGCCGGTATGGGTCAGGCTCCCCAACCTGCCGGTCCACTGCTGGAACTATGAAGCTCTACAAATGATAGGAAATGGAATAGGGAAGTTCGTTGATAAGGCAGACAACAAGTCCATCTACAACTGTACCAGGATATGTGTTGAAGTGGACCTGGAAGCAGGGCTACCGGAGGCAGTGAAGCTAATGGTCGGCACCTGGACTCACTATTAGAAAGTGGACTACGAACACCTCCCATTTAAATGCAGATCCTGCCAAGAACACGGACACTTTCAGAGGAACTGCCCAAAGAACCAAACCCTAGAGAAGGAAGAAGTTGAAGGATGGCAAAAGGTGAAGAAAAGAAAAGTAGCCCCAAAAACCAAAGACGCAAGAACTATTCAGGCGAAGGAATAGCCACAGGCGAATTCAATTCCTCCGAAGGAGCCTTTGAAAGAAGCCACGGCAACATCAAAGGAACCAGTGAAAGAATTCATAGAGATAATTTCCCAATCCACGTCCCCTTCAGAAAATCCGGCAAAGGACAAGAGCACCCCCTCAGCAAAAGAATCCTCGAAATCAGATGATGAGCATACCACCATAGGCTCTGAACCTGGAGCTGAATCCGATGAGGGGGCCACAGAGACAAGCAGCTCGGTTGGAACCCCTGAAAAAACGCCCAGAGGAAGGAAACCAGAATGGAAAAAAAGGGAGGAGAAATCATACAGGGATGTAACAGCAGGAGTCCAGCAAACCATCTCGGATATGATGGAAACTAGATCTTCAAAGAAAGGCAAGGCTTCGAAAGGAGCCACCCCCCCCCTTCGGATCCTAATGCAGTTCGTCTCCTGGAACTGTAGAGGGCTGGGAAGTAAGTCAAAAGAAGAAGCAATCAAAGATCTAGTTAGAATGCATTCCCCGAAAATTCTTCTGATCCAGGAGACGAAGATGGAGGAGCCTGAGACCATCCAGGCCAGCAAAACATTTTGGAAAAAAGGAGAAGGTAGAGCAGTCAGCGCCAAAGGAGCCTCAGGAGGTCTAGCCACCTTCTGGAACTCCACTACGCTAGACCTGCTAGAGGACCATAGCACCATCCACTGGCTTTTCACGAAGCTGCAGCACCGAGACATGGGGCATCAGATTAGCCTTTTTAATATCTATGCCCCAGTTCTCCTATCGGAAAAAAGAGAGTGTTGGGAATCACTGAGTTCCTTTCTGTCCACTAATCTGCATGACAATCCTGTCATTGCTGGAGATATGAATGTAACCCTCGCCCTTTGGGGGAAAAAAGGAGGTTCCCCTGTCAGAAACCCGGCTCGAAAGTGGGTAGAAGACCTCATAATGGACTAGGATCTGGAGGACATCAAACCCAGCAAAGGTAAGTTCACCTGGACCAATAAAAGAGTGGGTCTAGGGCACATTGCTACCCGCCTAGATCGTTTCCTTGTCCACTCTTCCTTCTTGACTCTTGGGATGTTCGCAAACTCTGAAATCCTCCAGGCCTGCACCTCAGATCACAAGCCTATATCCCTTTCTTTGACCCCTGGAGAAAAGCTGGGCCCTATCCCCTTCCGCTTCATCCCCCTTTGGGTTTACATGGATGGCTTCCACGATCTGGTCTCGGAAACTTGGCAAAAACCTGTTGCTGGTTCCCCTTTCTTCATTTGGGAAGAAAAATTGAGAAGGCTCAAAGCAGCCCTTAAAAACTGGGCAAAATTCCAGCCCTCCCCTATTATTGAAACGAAAAAATCCCAACGTGAGCTAGGCAACCACCAGTTGCTGATGGAGGACGCCAAAATCACTCCGGAGCTGCTCAAGGCTGAGATCGATCTGCAAAAGGCCCTTCATAAAGCGCTGAGAAGAGAAGAGCAATACTGGCGAATAAAGGCACGCTGTCTCTGGCTCAAAGATGGTGATAAAAATACATCTTTCTTCCACAAGCAAGCAGAAGCTCGAAAGAATCACAACTCCATCAGAGAAATACATTTTCAGGACCAAACGTTCAATAAATTTGAAGAGATCAAGCACGCAGCCCACTCTTTCTATAAAGATCTGTTCACAGAAGAAATGGAAACCTCCCCAAGTCTGGATCGCTACCCTCTTTCAGTGATCCCCACGCTAATCAATGAGGAAGATAATAGAAAGATGACCGCCCCCATATCGACTGAGGAGATAAGCAAAGCTCTCGATGGAATGAACCCCAACAAAGCTCCAGGGCCTGACGGATTCACAGCCAGATTCTTCACAGCTTGCTGGGACATTATCCAGAAGGATCTGGTCAAATTAGGAAGTCCCAGAATTGCAGCAAAATAGGAGGGAGCACTAACTCCTCCTTTCTGGCGTTAATTCCCAAAGAGAAAGGTGCTCAAAGCTTCTACAAATTCCGCCCAATCTCGCTCTGCAACACGGGGTACAAAATCATCACCAAGGTTATTGCAAACAGAATAAAAAATCTCCTCCCCAGGATCATACCGGAGAACCAAGGGGGCTTCATCCAGGACAGACAAATTCAAGACAATATCATTCTGGTCCAAGAGGCAATTCTCTCAAGCTGCCAAAGGAAGGAGAAAGGTATGATAGTCAAACTAGACCTCGCTAACGCCTTTGATAAAGTTCGGCTAAATTTTCTCTTTGCTGTTATGCTCAAACTGGGTTTCCATCCCCAGTTAATTAGCTGAACCAGAGCCTGTATCTCGGGACCTTGGATTTCCCCCTTGGTCAATGGGAGACCGACAAATTTTTTCCATGCATCTAGGGGTCTTAGGCAGGGTTGTCCGCTGTCCCCATTGCTCTATGCCATACAAGCTTCGGTCCTTAGCTTCCAGCTGGACAAAAGTCTTCAGTAGCGCTCTCTAATGGGGCTCACAATCACCCCTAGAGTGAAAAGAATTAACCATGCTCAATTTGTCGACGACACCCTTCTCTTGGGGCAGGCTAATCTCACTACGGAAAGATCATTCAAGAAAGAGCTGGATGCTTACTTTGATGTCTCTGGCAGCGAAATCAGTTTGAGGAAAAGCAAAATTTATGGCTGGAACTACCCCCCCATTGAAATGACAGGTATATCCAGGATGCTGGAAATGGAAGGAACTACCACGTGGGACTCCATAAAATATCTTGGAATTCCGCTTGTAAAAACAGGCCCCAGAAAGAGCCTTTGGATACCTCTACTGGACAAACTCAAGGCCAAAATAATGGCCTGGGAGGCTTCCTGGCTAAACAAAGCAGGGAAAACAATTCTTATAAATGTTGTGCTATCCTCCCTTCCAGTCTACCAGGATTCGATCCTCTTAGCCCTGAAAGGAATTGTGAAAGATATTGACTCTCTATTGAGAAAATTCCTTTGGGAAGGGGGTAGGAATTCAGGAAGGAAAATGCATCTTGTCAGCTGGGATAAGGTTAAAGCCCCTAAATGGGAAGGAAGGCTGCAAATCAGAGATGTGACCACTCAGAATCTGGCTATGGGTGGCAAGATCCTGTGGAAAATGATAAGGCGTAAAACAACTTGGAGCTCCAAAGCCCTAAGAACAAAATACTTTAGCGGTCACAAAGAGTGGTGCCTGGATCGCCCCCCCAGGACCAGGCATGGCTCTCCTATTCTCTCTCTCTGTCTTAAATCCCTTGAGCTGATCACCTCCAATCTCACTTGGATCCCGGGAAATGGCTCCAAAATCAAGTTATGGGAGGACTCCATTCTAGGGCAGTCCCCTCTAAAAGCCTTGGAGGGAATGGAGAACATTAAAAACTGGCTTCATTCGAATAGCAAATTCACCCTTTGGGACCTTTCTAGATGGGGCCCGGATGATGCATGGATCAAGTGGGACCTGGGCGTTGTTCCGCTAGATCTTGAAAATGAAGCTCACTCCCTCTTAGATGCTCTTCATGGCCTCTCCCCCTCTTCTATTAAGCTGAAGGACAAAAGAGGATGGGGCTCCTCCTTAGGTCTTTACACTGCTGCTGCTAGCAATGCAGCCCTAAAAGCCATTCCATGGGGTGCCCCGAATCCCTCTGTGTGGAGAAACCTTTGGCTCCATCCCTCCGTCCCCAAAATAGATTTTTTCTGCTGGTCCCTCCTGCATGACAGTCTTCTAACCTGGGACAATCTTTTGAAAAGAGGTTGGGAAGGGCCCTCAGGATGCCCCCTTTGTGCCTGCCATGAGGAAAACTCGCTCCACCTTTTTCTTCAGTGTTCCTATGCTTTAGATCTCTGGAATATCCTTCTTGCTCGGCTAAATTTGGTCCTCCCTCCTTCCATCGTCTTCTTGTTTGCCTCCTGGTAAGACCCTGCTCCCTTTTCCTTCTCCCGGTTGAAGCTGTTAAAGCAGTGCTGGATGTGGGTTCCAAAAATCCTCTGCTGGAAATTGTGGTTGGAACGTAATAACAGAATTTTCAGGGACATGGCAGGTACGTCGGCCCAAGTTGCAATCAAAGTAAAGGCGATGATAGGAGAGCTGGTAGCATCAAATGCAAATATCACCAATGAAGCCACCCTGGACAAAGAGGAGTACAGCTGGTTCCAAGGGCTAGACCCCTCCCTCCTTACCAGAACCAAGAACACTACTAAGCATTACTCTCCGTGGGAAATCAGGTTAGAGGAGCAAGAGTTTATAAAATGGAGATCCTATCTGAATGAGTATATTCTGCATGTGGATGGGGCCTCGAAAGGGAATCCTAGACTTGCGGGAAGTGGAGGAGTTCTGCTAGACTACTCAGGGAAAACTGTCTTCAATTTCTCTTAGGGGCTGGGTCAAAAAACAAACAATACGGCTGAATTTCTCGCCATTTGGCAAGGCCATAATCAAGCCAGAAGCCTATCCATAAAGAAGTTGATTATCATTGGTGACTCCCGAATCATCATTCAGGCTCTCAATCTGAAGAAGGCCCCTAAAAGCATGGATTTGGACCACTACTACCGGAAAGTCATCTCTCAGATGAAAGCTTTCGAAGAGGTAAAATGCTACCATGTACTTCGGAATCTCAACCAAATCGCAGACCATGAAGCTAATATTGGAACCTGCTTGAGCAAGGGAGTTATATTGATTAATGGAATTGAAAATCACGTGCACATCCCCTAGTGTCAGTGGAGATTTGATTCTTAGATTTGCCCAGGACAGGAATAAGAGCAAAACGATTCCAGACAGTGAAGAGTCCCCCTCGCCGGCGTGCAGTCTGAGGAAATAGAGGAGAAGACTGTTCAGGGACAAGACAAATTCGATCAGAAGTCTCATGGCCCATGCTCTTTAAGTACCGGGCCTGAGATCGATGGAACCTGCCACCACTCATCGTCCTCCAAAAAGACTCGTTCCCAACTTGGAAGATCCGAGGTAATTGATGAGATATATGCCAAAATTCTGAAAGAAAATTCGGATCGTGACTATATAAGGAAGCAAACTCTCATTGTTCTCTCCATTCGTCTCTGTCAAACGCTAAAGGAATCATTGAGCAACCCACAGATCTCGTGAAGGGGAAGTGGAAGTGGGCAAAGCAATCCTCTGCAACGTTAGTTGCCCTTTCTTTGTTATCTTTACTATGATCTTCTATGTCTGTCTAGCAAATTCCAGAACTTTTGTAAAGGGCTCAGTCATGCTAATTACGCCCGTATCTCTAGACATTTTGCTTATAGTGAAACAGAACTACTGTGTGTATTGCTAGTGGCAGCAGTTAGCCAGATGATCAATATAAAAGGCCTATAACCGTTTTTGTAAAAAAAAAAATTACTATTAAAATTAATTAGTTAAAAATTAAAATAGTAAATTATTTTAATCTATGTAAAAGTATATTCATATTTGAGAGAACCTTTTATAAAATTATTCAATCAACTAAATAATTAAATAATTAAAAAAATTAAAATGATTCAATCAATTAAATAATTAAATCTGACCAATTGCTTGGATTTAAAATTTAGAAGCGTCTTTGACATAAATATTTAGATACTTGTCTTTGACATATTTAATTAATTATCATACAATTTTCAATATCATATTTTTTTATATCAACAAGAAAGTAAAAAGAAGGTTGTCTTCCATTATTATTTTGGCATAGTTTTATGACTATAATTGTTTTTCCTCTACTCTTGTCAAGAAAATCAAGGAATATATTGTTGAGAAAATTAAGGAACAATAGTTTTTATGCTAAAAGCTAGCAAATATCTTTGATTGAGTATTTGTCTAAGTTTAAATTGTTTTTGGTTAGTTAATTGCTTATGTTTGGTGAACCATCAACCATCTAAAAGCACTCAGTAACTTCTCATGTTTAGATTTTCCCAAAGAGACGTATTTATATAAACTCCATCTTGGGAAAAAATAGATGTTATCATATTATAACTCATACTAGCTCGTTTCAAAGATTGGAAGCTAATAATTTAAAATAAAATAGGTTAATGTTCTTAACTATATATTTTTTTTAAATTACAATTTTTCATTATTTTAATTGATGAATGAATTGAACATTGGTCTCAAATATTGGAAGCTGATAATTGAAAATAAAATAAGTTAATGTTTTTAACTATTTAATTTTTTAAATTGCAATTTTTCCTTATTTAAAATGAATAAATGAATTGAACCCTTTTAAATTACATGTTTTCATTAGTTGAAGTGATAAATGAATTAAACACTTTTAAATATCTCTATGATAATTTAAGCTAAAATAGGTTAATGTTTTAAATGATATAATTTTTTTAATTTAAATTTTTCATTTTTAAATTGATAAATTAATGGAACACTTTTAAATTGCATTTTTTCATTATCTAAATTGATAAATGAATTGAGCACTTTTAAATAGCTTTATTACATCTAAACTATACAATCTCATAAACTTAACATGACATGATCTGCTAGCTACATGAAAGTGGTCTTAATTAATTAGCTCATACAGAGCGATGATTTTAATAAATGCATGTTGATCTCAACCAACTGCCGCGTCTTGGACATAATAAGTGCATTCGTACTTCCTCATTTTTTTTAGGAGGGTGGGGACATCGAGTGAGGCCCCGGCATAGCCGCCCAGAGATTTGACCCCAAAAACCTTCTGCTAAAATAAACAACTCTCAACCACTTGAGCTAACCCATCAAGCTACAATAATAAATACATTCTATTGCCTCACACATTAAATTTGTGCTAGTTGTACGTGTACTCTTGTGCCATGTGCATACTATTGTTTTGTTCTTTCAAAAAGTTGACAAATTTCTTACACATGAAATGCCTTTTAAAGATATGGTTGGGATTAAATTGTTTCGAATCGTTCTTTTCATAGGGAAAATAGGAAACTTGTTAAATCTATATGGTTTATTTAAATATTTCATATATGACAATTTACTTTACACATTCCAAAAAGGTCGTTTGGTTTTCAAAAGACTAAATAGTATGTGTGCTTCACTTAAAATTTTCAGCTTTTGGTTTCCAAAAGACTAAATAGTATGTGTGCTTCACTTAAAATTTTCCATTTCGAATGATTATATTGATACTTATTTGTCCATGAAATCAAATGCAATTTGCTTTGGAATATGATATGTATTTATAATTTATGGATGTTTATAGGATTCGAAGGAGGTTGGTAATAAATTCAAAAATAAAGTTAAAATTTGAGTATCTGTCACATCCATATATTCTATAATGTAGATAAATTAAAAACTTTGTTTTAAGAATTTTTGTTCTCCTTTCTAAACACACGGTATGGACGTTAACACACTCTTCAACGTTTATTCTCAAGCTTACAACCCACCGTGACAGGGTTTTGTCCTTGACAGGTCCATTATGCAACCAGAATTATTTTCCGCACTGAACATGTCCTTTCTGCACTCCGTCTTCCGCCCAAACATCGGGAATCGGAAACTCACAAGTTCGACAGAGTGAATTGTCAACCTTCCGACTTCCGCACTTCCGTTTTTCGACTTCGGAAATCGAAACTCTGAGATGTGATGAAGTAATTTATCGATCTTTCACCTTTCGCACTTCCGCTTCCTGCCCTTCCGGCCTTAGAACTCGGGAATCAGAAACCTAATGTGCGACGAAAATACTTTAACGACTCTTCCGCCTTCCATACTTCCGCTTTCTGCCTTTCAACCTCGGAATGCGGAGACGAACGAAATGACTACCCTGCCCATTAGTTTTCCGCTTTTCGACTTCTAACCTCGGAATGCGGAAGTCCAACTTTTGCCTTTAACTTTTCCCGGTTTGTCAATTTCCGCCTTCCACCCTTTTGCTTTTCGCCTCCCGCAGGTGGATCTTGGGGTGCGGAAACTAGCTTTTTGCCCAGTTCAACTTCTCTCTGTCAGTTTATGCCTTGCCTAGGCGGATTCCAAGGGGCAAAAACACTAAGTCAAGTGCATTATG
This sequence comes from Pseudotsuga menziesii, assembly GCA_001517045.1. Taxonomy (NCBI): domain Eukaryota; kingdom Viridiplantae; phylum Streptophyta; class Pinopsida; order Pinales; family Pinaceae; genus Pseudotsuga; species Pseudotsuga menziesii. The sequence goes on from LPNX011133463.1 coordinate 137,741, forward strand.
AATCTATAACAGGCTTCTAGTCTCCATGAACTTAGGCAAAATGCATTGCAAAAACACAAGGCATATACATAAGTAAAATGCATGAAAACATAACAGAAGTAAACTTCTACTTAACCATCAATAAGCATTCAATCATGATCATAATAACTCATAAGCTAATACATTGCAGAAACAATACAACGTAATACTTATCTTGGTGATGAAGTTGTCCCGCAACTAGTTATGTCGCTGCAACGTTCCACCCAACCATAGGCCAGTGTATTCATTAATCTCTCAACACCACTGCCACCCTGAGCTGGGCATGATTTCCACAAGGAACTAGGGAATAACAAGCTCACACATAGCCAGAACTCATCACAACATGGCCAAACCAACATCCAATTGGGTTTATCGAGTTGCTAAGGCAATGACTCACTCACAGGTCAAATGCACACTAAGCCTCAGCCAAAACAGCTAACAGTTGGGTTTCTTAGGCTGCTAAGGTAGTGGGGAGGAAGAATTGCTAAGCTAGTGAGCTCAACCACTGAGTTATGGACACCTACGCCAAATCTATCCAACTTGGAATTCCACAATACCTACACACCCAACGCAAGGAAGTATTCCCTTCATTGCTACACAGTTCCCTCAGGCCATACCTTCCCTTCCAGTGCTCTTCAAGGTGTGCATAAGGGATTTCCTAGCCCCTCTTGATCTATCTGTGAGGTTCCTCTCTTCACTAGGTTTATCATCCAATTCTGGGCCTCTTCCACTCCTAAGTCTTTCAGACCAAAACAGGGATGCACATCACAATAATCCACAATGTAAACACAACCAAAACAGGCTCCACTCACTCTATAACAGAGGAGACCACCACGGAAACACCTTCCGCCACTCAGGAGAGTAAGACAAACTGTTCTAAATAATGAACCATTGAACAACAACACTGGGGAAATCACGGAGGACCACACTCTCATAAAAACGAGAGATCTCCACTGCCCATTTCCTCAGCAAAAACACAGCAGACACGCTCTTCCGCAACTCAAGGTAGTTAACCACCAATAATGTGCATGAACCAACTAATCCCCCCAATGCCCCCTCCACGAAGAACAACACAAAACCTTCTCACAACTGAGAGAAAGGACAGATTGCCACGCGTCCACATGCTTACTTGCTACAAAAGCAAGAATGTGGCTTCCCAGATTCCAAACTTGCAGTCTTGCTTAGATAAGCAATCGGACTGCCATGCCTTGCTCTGCCCAAGGCATTAACTGCCACAACCAACTTCTGGAATAAATTGATGATTGAGTGCAGGGGACAAAAAGGTAGTTGAGGATTCAAGGGTTCTCCCATTGACATCTGGCTGCAACCTAAGGCTCAGGGGTTTCACTAACTCCCACCCTATCCCTTGTGGAATCATGCCCCCATATCTTTCATGTTGCAGTCCCATAGCTAGTTGTGGTATTTTATTAATTGTATATTTACATGATATATCAAAATGTGTTGTGCCTTACTTAACACCATAACCATATGTATCAACCTTGATCACCTATACACAAAATATCAATCAATGGCAGGGCCTTGGCCTTGATCTCCTTGCCATGATTCTCATAATATATACATCATGTACAATTTCAATACCATGGGGTCAAAACCGGGGCATCACATTCCCCTCCCCCTTACAACAACATTGTCCTCAGTGCTCTTTGAACAAAAATGGATGTGCCAATCGCATGGCATCCTCCAGCTCCCACGTAGCCTCTTCAGGACCGTAGTGCTCCCACTGCACCTTCACCTGTCCAACGGCTCGATTCCGAACCACTGTGACCTTCCTTTCGAGGATGCATAATGGATCGATTTGGAACTCTCCCTTGGATTCCACCTGAATCACATCCCAATTTATCACATGGTTAAGATGGTGTACATATTTCTTAAGCAAAGAAACGTGAAAAACATTATGAGCTCTAGTGCTAGCAGGCTATGCAAGTCTATATGCAACTGGACGTATTCTTTCAAGCACTTCAAACGACCCACAATATTTAGGTGACAGCTCGGCACAACTTCCAAGCTTCAAGGAACTCTTCTTTTCTCTCAATCTGAGGTAAACACTATCCCTAACACTGAAATCTCTATGCACTCTATGCTTATCTGCATAACTTTTCTATCTTTCCTGGGCTGCTTTTAGATTCTGCCTGATCTTTGCAATGTCCTGGTCCATTTCCTTGAGTAGTTCTAGACCAAGCACAATCCTATTCACTGGATTATCCCAAGTCACTAGTGTCCTACACCATCTTCCATACAAAGCTTCATATGGACTCATTTCCAAGGATGCTTGATGTCCACTATTATATGCAAATTCTACCAACTCTAAATAATCCTCCCACTTGGATGGTTTGTCCATCACATACATGCGAAGCATGTCTTACAACACTTGATTCTTTCTCTCTATCCGACCATTATTCTGAGGATGGTAGGTAGTGTTGAAGTTCAACTTGGTACCCAAATCTGCAAATAAACCCTTCTCAAAATTGGAAGTAAACTTGGAATCCCTATCAGAGACTATTGCCTTAGGAAATCCATGCAATTTAAAAATATCCTTCATGAAGATTTTTGCAACGGCATCAGTATTATACGTGAACTTAACCGGTATAAAATGTGTTGCCTTTGTCAACTTGTCCACCACAACCATGATGGAATCATGTTGTCTCCAAGTCATTAGTAATTCTGTGATAAAATCCATGGAAATAACTTCCCATTTCCATTCTGGAACTGGAAAGGGTTGCAACAAACCTGTTGGGTGTTGATGCCCAACCTTCACCTGCTGACATTTCATGCACCTTGAAATGTATTCAGCCATGTCCTTTTTCATTCCTCGCCAAAAATACTACTTTCTGGTTGTAGCAATTGTCTTTTGATATCCTGGGTGACCAGAATATGGAGCTTGATGGATCTCATCCATAACAATTACCCTCAAGCCTGCTACTTCGGAATATAAATTATGTTCTTATAAGTAAGAAGTTCATCTTCTCCCAATTTATATCCCTCATACCTCTTCTCAAGACTTTGCCGCTACAATTTGTCATTTATCTGCACATACATTTCATCTTCAACAATTAGCAATATGTTTTCTCAAATCTGACTGTCAAATACTAAGAGATGCCACATGCATTTCTTGCACCTTCTTGCTGAGTGCATCAACCACTTTAATTTCTTTTCCTTTTATGTGTTTGATTTCAAAATCTAACTCACATAAAAACTCGAGTCATCTAGATTTTCTAGCATTTAGAGTTAGCTGATCAAACAAATAGTTCATACCACAATGGTCTGTCCTTAGCTTAGATTTTCTGCCCATTAAGTAATGCCTCCACATCTTGAGAGCATGTACTATGGCTGCAAGTTCTAAATCATGAGTAGCATAGTTCTTCTCACGAACCTTCAACTTTCTTAACTCATAGCATACCACGTGGTTGTCCTGCATAAGAACTCCTCCGAGTCCTTAACCGCACGCATCAATACACACCACAAAATCTTTTTCCGGGTGTCCAATCTTCAAAACCGGTGCACTTGTAAGAAGATTCTTCAACTGCTGGAATCTGTCTTCACACCTTGGGTGTCCATTCAAACATTATCCCCTTCTTTTGCAAAGAAGTGATTGAATGGGCAACCTTGGAGAATCCTTCAATGAATCTATTGTAGCATCCTGCAAGTCCCATAAAAGACCTCACATCTGTCACATTTCTTGGGGTTTGCCAATTCATAATCGCCTCAATCTTTTTAGGGTCCACATATATGCCCTCATCTGAGATAATATGACCCAAATAATGAATTATATCTTTATAGAAGTCACATTTGCTCAACTTTGCATACAACTTATGCTCCCTGAGCAATTGCAATGTCAATCTCAGATGTTCTTCATGCTCTTCCTCATTCTTAGAATGAATAAGAATGTCGTTAAGGAAAACAAGAACAAACTTGTCCAAATACTTGCTAAAAACACTATTCATAAGACACATAAATGTAGTTGGTGCATTTGTGAGACCAAATGGTACCACTACAAACTCATAATGTCCATACCTTGTCCTGAAGGCTATCCTATGCATATCTTCATCCTTGATTCTTACATGATGGTAACCCAACCTCAAGTCAATATTGGAAAACACCTTTGCTCCTCTCATTTGATAAAAAAGGTCATCAATTCGAGGTAAAGGATATTTGTTCTTCACAGTGACTTTTTTCAATTGTCTGTAATCAATACACAACCTGAGTGTACCATCTTTCTTTTTCACAAACAGAACTGGTGCTCCCCAAGGGGACACACTTGGCCTGATATACTTCTTCGCCAACAACTCTTTCAACCGCATCTTCAGGTCTAGCAATTTTGGTGTGCTCATCCCGCAGGGTGTCTTAGACACTGGTGCTACTCCAGGCACAAGGTCAATTGTAAAATCAATGTCCCTCTTTGGAGGAAGTCCTAGAATCTCATCAGGAAAGACATCCTGGATTCCTCCAACCTAGGAGTTCCATTCTCTGTTTCCTCCTAAAGATGGGTTGCATACAACTAGCAACCTTTCCTACAAAACTTTTTCAGCTGCATTGTTGAAATTTGCCTAACAGAGATCACCTTTGGAATGCCTCTTACAACCCTTGGGTTTTCTTCTTCATCCATGGATTCAAAAGTCTTATTGTAATAGTCAAGCTTGACTCTGTGTGCTTCCGACCAATCCATTCCAATGAGAACATCATAGGAACCAATTAGAATAACATACAAATATGCATGAGTGACTAATCCATCCATGACTAATGGACACTTCTCCACCACTTCACCAACCTTTCTCTTAGTTCCAGTGGCTAGTTGAACTAACCATGACTTGCTATACTTTAACTTCTTAAAAGCACAAATCTCAACTACTATAGGAGTAATATAACCGTGAGTAGATCCAGGGTCAATCAAAACAGAAACAGATTGCTCAGCAATCTTACCTGCAACTTCAACCACAATTGACTGATGATCCGCGTGGTGGTCCTCTAGCACTGCATAAATTCTAGGGACAACCCTTGCTACTTGACCCACAGTTTGAGCTTCTTAAATGTTGTGAGATTGACTCACATTCCCATTCCGATGCGGAGAGTTCCCGCGCAGGTGGTTTTCTCCACATCTCCAGCATTGGAGAGGTTCTCTGATCTCTCTTGGATCTCTCGGCTTTTCTCCCATCACTCTAGCTGGCTTATTCACGGCTTGTGATGGTTGCCTTTGCTGATTTCGAAAGTGAGAAGGTTTGAAACCTTTCTTCCTCTGGTCAAACCTCTCATTCTTCTTGTCCTTCCACGCTTTATGGATATCATGTTTGCCTTTCTTATGATCATAACAATACTTAGCCTTCCTGATAGCCTCATCTAGAGTTCGAGGTTCATCAAACTCAATTATGTCTTTATATGATTGAGGGAGTCCACTTAGAAAGCATTGGATTTTCACTTTATCATCCCTGATGTACTTGACATACCTCAACAATTCCAAGAATTTGTTTGCAAACTCTTCCATGGTTAGTTGTCCCAATCTCAACTCATGGAACTCCTTGATTTTATAATCATAATACATGTCAAAGAGGTACTTCTGCCTGAAATACTTCTGGAGTTGCTTCCACACAATCTTCATTTCACTGATCTTCTTCACTTGCCTGAAGTGTTCCCACCATATGTATGCTCTTCCATTCAGATTGAATATGGCTACCCTAGCCTTCATATTTACAGAGTAGTCTTGGACTTGGAAATATTTTCTCATCCCAAGAAGCCAAGCTTCAGCTTCTTGACTGTTCTTTACCTCACCATCAAAGGTAGGAGGCTCAACCTTCTTGAATTCATCACGTGAACTATTCTGGTAGTTCCTCTTTCTCTTATTCATGTGAGAAGAAGAGATGGAATCCCCAGTGGATCCTTCAGAGTCAGATGATCCACTAAAAGACCTTTTTATTCTTCTTGCACTGCTCCTACTTCCTTCTAGCTTTTCTTCCCGATGCCCAGAGTTCATATTTCTTTGGATGTCTGTTAAACTCTGCAGCATGGCTGCATTCAAATGATTCTGCTCTTCCTAATCCTTTATCATTCTCTCATTGTCTTCTCTGTAGCTTTGCATCTCCACCTTTAGGCTTCTCATGGTGGCTGCAAAATCCGGGGGAGTATCTTGAAATATTCTCCCATTACACTCTGCAATCAACATTCCCAACTTTAACGTTTCCCCCCATAGCATCTTCCCTGTGCCAATAGGGATCATGTGCATCATCCATGTTGTAGGTCCTCATGGCCAAGGCCAAAACCAACTTTTCCCAAACTGCACTATGACTCTGCAAAATGTGTTAATCAAACACACTATTAGAAAATCTTAAAATTCCAAAAACACCTACCAACTGTTCACTTGGCCCATCTAGGCCTATTGTTGTAACCAACAACTCTATTAACTATTCAACTTGGCCCATTTAGGTCCTAGTGATGCAACTAATAGCTCTGGTACCACAATGTCACGTCCCCATACCCCATAATGTGGATAAATTAAAAACTTTGCTTCAAGAACCCTTGTTCTCCTTTCGAAACATGGGGCATGGACGTTAACACACTCTTCAATGTTCATTCTCAGGCTTACAAACCACCATGATAGGGTTCTGCCCTTAACAGGTCCATTCTGCAACCATAATGATCATTTCCGCATTGAACCTGTCCTTTCCACACTCCACTTTCTGCCTAAACATCGAGAATCGGAAACTCACAAGTTCGACGGAGTGAATTGTCAACCATCTACCTTCCGCACTTCCTCTTTTTGACTTCGAAAATCGAAACCCTGAGATGCGACGGAGTAATTTATCGATCTTTCGCCTTCCGCACTTTATCTTCCCACCCTTCTGACCTCGAAAATCGGGAATTGGAAACCTAATGTGTGATGAAAATACTTGAACGACTCTTCTGCCTTTTGCCTTTTGTACTTCCGCTTTTCGCCTTCCGACCTTGGAATGCGGAGACACGCGAAATGACTACCCTACCTGTCGGTTTTCTGCTTTTTGACTTCTGACCTTCTGCTTTCCGACTTCCGACCTTCCGCTTTCCGACTTCTAACCTCGAAATGCGGAATTCCAACTTTTGCCTTTAACTTTTCCCGGGTTGCTGATTTCTTCTTTCCGCCTCCCGCAGGTGGATCTCGGGGTGCAAAAACTAGCTTTCTGCCCCGTTCAACTTCCCTTTGTCGGCTTCTACCTTCCACCTTGCCCAGGCAGATTCCAAGGGGTGGAAACACTAAGTCAGATGCATTTTGACTATGTAACAGGATTATAGCCTCCATGAACTTAGGTAAAATGCATTGCAAAAACACAAGGCATATACAGAAGTAAAATGCAGGAAAACATAACAGAATTAAACTTCTACTTAAACATCAATAAGCATTCAATCATGATCATAATAACTCATAAGCTAATACATTGTAGAAAAATTACAACATAATACTTATCTTGGTGATTAATTTCTCCTGCAACTCGCCATGTCGTTGCAATGTTCCACCCAACCATAGGCCATTGTGTTCATTAATCTCTCAACACCACTGCCACCCCCGAGTTGGGCATGATTTTCACAAGGAACTATGGAACAACAGTCTCACACATAGCCATAACTCATCACAACATGGTTAAACCAACCTCCATTTGGGTTTATCAGGCTGCTAAGGCAATGACTCACTCATAGGTCAAATGCATACCAAGACTCATCCAAACCAGCTAACAGCTGGGTTTCTCAGGATGCTAAGGCAGTGGGGAGGAAGAATCGTTGAGCTAGTGAGATCAAGCACAGAGCTATGGACACCTACACCAGATCTATACAACTTGGAATTCTACAATACCTACACACCCAACAAAATGAAGTATTCCCTTCACTGCTACATATTCACTGCTACATATTTCCCTCAGGCCATACCTTCCCTTCCACTGCTCCTTAAGGTGTGCATAAAGGATTTGCCAGCCCCTCTTGATCTGTTTGTGAGGTTCCTCTCTTCACTAGTTTTATCAGCCAATTCTAGGCCTCTTCCACTCCTAATTCTTTCAGACCAAAACATGGATGCACATCACAACAATCCACAATGTAAACACAACCAAAACATGCTCCACTCACTCTGTAACAGAGAAGACCACCGCGGAAACACCTTCCGCCACTCAGGAGAGTAAGACAAACCATTCTAAATAATGAACCACTGAACCACAACACTGGGGAAACCACGGAGGACCGCGCTCTCATAAAATAGAGAGATCTCCACTGCCCATTCCCTTAGCAAAAACACAATGGAACCACTCTTCCACGACTCAGGGTAGTGAACTACCAACAATGTGCATGAACCAACTGATCCTCCCGATGCCCCCTCCACGAAGAACAACAAAAAACCTTCTCGCGACTGAGAGAAAGGACATACTGGCATGCATCCATGTGCTTACTTGCTAAAAAGGCAAGAATGCAGCTTCCCATACTGCAAACTTGCAGGCTTTCTCAGACAAGCAATCAAACTGCCATGCCTTGCTTTGCCCAAGGCATTAACTGCCTCAACCAACTTATGGAAGAAATTGATGACCGAATGCAGGGAACAAAAAGGTAGCTGAGGGTTCAAGGGTTCTCTCATTGGCATTTGGCCTCACCCCAAGGATCAGGGGTTTGACTAACTCCCCACCTGTCAAAACCCCTAAAATTTCACAAATAAAAAAAAAATTAAAAATGCATAATTGTATGTTAACACAATCGTTAAATACTGTTTAGTTAATGCTATTTACATTGTACTGTAAGATCCTTGTTTGGTTGGAATGTTAGTTGAGTTTATCTTTCTTCAGCTTTCTAAAAGTTCTCTGTTTGCAACAGCATGTGGATAAACTACGTTAGATTGGGCTTACTTAACTGGAAAGCTAACGCACACAGTTTTTCCTTTATCTTACAGATTGACAGGTAAAGTTTTTGGGATCGCTGCTAATAGATCATTCTAGAGTAAAATAAATC
>LPNX011133471.1:0-13937 GCA_001517045.1 Pseudotsuga menziesii
TCTCTTCAGAATTAATTCCCTCTTACTAATAGAAACTTCTAGCCACAACTCTTACCTTACTTCTATCAGCAACATATCTTATCTTGCAAATCCATTTGGAATATACCACTTTCTTGCTTTCCGGTTTGAGTACTATATCCCAAACATCATTCTAGTATCACAACATCTTCTATGAGTTTGTCTTCTCAGGTCATCAACATATCCTAGTCTTCTGCATTCAACCTTGAAGGTTGGAACCCAATTTACTCTTGGTAAAGTCTCGATCCATCACAAATCTATCCATCACGTCGTACCATGTCGAACTCAGATGTAATTTTCTGTAGTCACTCCCCCTGAAGTGGAGTATCATCTTCCCTCTTCATTCTGTACAGGTGGTTCTATGCTTGATATATACTGGTCAATAGAGTATGTTATGTCATAGTCTATTCTTTCTGGGGAGAATCACGAACCTTGCTTTGTACACTTGTTCCATCATATTGTATACATCATTCCCCATGATCAACTGTTATTCTTTGATCATAGTTTCTTTCATAGCATTCTTTTCTTCATCTTGAGTTATCTCGTGTACCCATGGTGGTCTTCATCCTTCAAGGTGGATCTACCACTCTCCGAATCTCTTTCTTTCGTCATGGTGTCTCTGACCCTAGGAGCTTCAGATTCATGTTTATTGGAGTGAATCTTGATTTGTCATCACTTGTTCTTCGGAACAAGTCTCATCCTTCTTTTCTTGTAGGAGGTTGTACATGACCTTTCCTACAATTCTAATGCACCAGTTGCATGGTTAGAACTATTTCATAAAACATATGCATAACGACAAATTCTTATGCATCATGCAACTGTTTAGTCAATACAACATTCATCCATATCTCACATAAACTTTCTAGATGTCTTCCATCTCCACCATGACATTATTGAGATTGTGCACTAATCCAATATGTCAGCAAAGAGGTTTGATAAGTAGCAATGGAGAGTTGTATAGTACCATGAGCTACTTACCCATCATATGCATATTAGTAGTATACAGTCATTAATGCAAACAATCTATCATGCATAACACATCAACTGAATATAATCAAATGCATAACAAAACAATATCATTAAATGACAATTGAATACTTATATTTTGTTTGTTTCGTGGGTAGACTCCTTCTTAATCATTCTACTTCATCATCTTCTTCATTCATGAAATCATCATTTCTTATCCAGATGATAAAATGGATAAGAGGTTCTTTAAGAATTGAGTTCTTCATATTCCTCATCGCTTGAGGGATCTTCTTTGAATGGTGAGAGCTTGATCTCCAATTGCTTCCATTGAGCTTCTTCTTCTTCCCAAAGTCTGTTGAAAGTAATTACTTCCTTCTGGCACACATTCTTTGCATGAATGAATCCCATGATCCTGGGAGGCCATTCAAGGTGGCTATCACCACTTTTGCATTCTGGATCTTCACATTCTTCAACCGTTTTCTCAAAGCCATCTTCTGATTTAAGTTCTTATCTTCAAATAGCTTGGTCAAGGAATCAAACATCTTCAGTGTCTTTGGGAAGACACTTGTGGTACAAGTTGATTCATGACTGAATCAGCAATGATCTTCTTGGCCTTGACCAAGTTCTTCTTGTGTAAGGCTTCTAGCCTCATCTCCCTCTGGAATTGGAACCTCTATACTCATGTAGGTGTCCAAACCATTTTTTTCAAAGAGATCATATACTTCTAGGCTTCGAATTTGTCAACTTCACCAAGCTTATCATCAAGCTGATGTGATAGATCACTTTGAAATGAGAACCTTAAATGAAAATAGCAAAGGATTAGATCTTACCGATTTGAGGTGTCCGTCTTGGTTCCGAAGCTCGCTGATCTAGGGTTTGTCACAGAAACCCTAATTTCAAAAACTTGGAATATTTCAGATCTGATTGGCTAGAAAGATATATCTCTTCAAATGGAGCTATCCAATGTACTCCATTTCTGAAAACAGTGGAGAGAAGCTCCCGGAACAGGAAGCCCTAATTTTCCAATTTCTTCAGCAGAAATGCCTGTTACTGTTTCTATGATATATCCGAAATTTATGCTCCTATGTATATTAAATTTTGTACTTAGGTAACCTCGCATGTCCCTGATCCAACATCATAGGTTTCATCAGAATTTGTTTAACCATTTTGGATTTATGATCATTTTCCCAAGGCGACCTATTACAGGACTGTTCAGAACAACGAAGTTGTACGGAATGCCACGTGTCACTGGTTCATCTTCTGAGTCTGATATTCGGACCACCGAAATTAAATTCCGTGCCCTTTCTGGAACATCTTCATGAATTCCATTTGGACCTCTGTAGCCCAAGATATTGCAATTATCCCCAGGTGTCCTGTTTAGGGATGAATTCCGGAAGAGGCTGGAACCCTAACTTGGAGAGAACATATCTCCTGGAATACAGTGAATCTGAGGATACATTTTGGAAACAGTGTTCATCAGGATTTTATCTTAGGCCCTTGAAATTTTCATCTTCTAATCCGTCACGGATCTTGGAATATAGCGAATGTACCAAAACGTAGCAGTTTTAGCATTTAGAGTTTTTCTAGCTCGGGGCCAAACTAGGGTTTGAATTTCCCAAAGTTTCACCCAACCAAATTTATTGATCCAGGTCTCTAAAATTCGGTTTTGATGAGGAGAAAAATCCTATGCTGGTCTCACTCAAAAATTCCTCTTCTGTAGAAAGACCTAATTTCCACATCGAAAACTGAAAATGCTCGGAATCGAATTCCGCTTCGACAAAAAGATGTGCCCTTCAATGGAGAGTCATCCTATCATACTTTTGCTGATGGATTGTGGAGAGAGACCCAAAAAGTAAGAATCCCTAGCTTTTGAAGCTGCACAATGTCTTCTTCTCAGGTTAGCTCTGATACCATGTTAGATTTCCATATGCTTAGCTAAGACATTAGTATTTTATTTCATAACAAAAGCATATAAACAGGATCACTGAAAGATAGACAAGCACAACCATACAAAAGGAACACAAATATTTATCCTGGGAAAACCCTAAAGGGAAAAACCCAACAAAAGATTCCTCAATATAGATGCCCCAAAAAGATAAAAGATAAAACCAGCAAGGAGATCAAAGCCCGATCCTCCTCCTTCTCCATCTACTTCTCTTCTCCACTAATGCACTACACAAGTGAGAGTGTGTGTCACTAATGAGGAGCACTACACCTCTATTTATATTCATCCGTTCACTTAAGTTAACTCATTTTACATGTAGGATTGAGTTACACATGTAGGCTCAAGTAACCACACTAGGGTGCTAATGACCCACCTTTACAATTAGAGGGGACTACCTCATGAATCTTATTAGATCTTCTGATTAGGAGCATCGGGGTACAATGTAATACAAGTGGTTCTCCCGGTAGGACCATCGGGGACCACAAAAAGATACATATAGAATATTCTTCGAAGTTACAATATTTCAACAGTGTCTACATATAGATATTATATGTCAAAGATAAGATAACTCAATGCATTGCCACCTCCTTAGCATAGATCCCAACTAGGCATAATTCCATGAGAAGCATCAGTACTATTAAAACCACCATGAAATATTTCATCCGGGCTTGTGAAACTAGGCTTAGGCCTATATCCATGATATTTCTAAAATGGAGCTCAAATTCCTCTGTTTTCTTGACTTATTTTACGCAGACAGAAGAAATATCGCTCAAAGCAGAAATATACATCAAATAATTGAAAAAATGGTTGTATTTATATAGTGTAACTCACCTTCAAGACCTCCTTCATGGTGATCAGGGTGCTAGCTGTAGCCATGGCACTAGAGAGAGAAAACCTCGATCTTGAACTATAATTCTTGAAACAAAAATAAGTCTGGTGTAATGCTTTCGTTCCAATGAGATGGTATAAGGTATTGCACTCTTTCAATATTTCATTTGAGTTCTCTCACACATTTATGATACATACATATGGGGGGACATCACACTTTATAAGAACTGCTCCACCACGCATTGTGTTTGCATATGATCTGGTTGTTAACTCTGAACCTATTAATGAGGCAAATGGGCTCATTGTTGATCTACCAGTAGCAAAGGTGAAGGAAAAGAAAAACACACTAATTCGAATAGAACGCAGTTGATTCCTTGACAAAACCTAAATTAGTTGATCTACCAAAAATCCATCGATATTCAACTAAACCATGGAATGCCAAGCTTGTAGAAATTTGCAAAAAACAGTGACCCAGTAGTCGATACTAGAATCAAACCCGATATCGATCCGACTGTTGTTGAAAAAAGACATTGGAGCTGAATGGTGCATGGACAAGTACACGAAGGACAGTCCTCATGCCACTCAGTTATTGGAAATTTACAACGACAAGTTTGTTGATCTTGATATAATGTTTCCATGCTATAAACCAATAGTTTTGTTAATAATTTACTAGCTAATGTCTAATTTATAGGGTAATCATGGTGAGCATTAGACAAGGAACTAGTAGTTTGCAGAGTATGAAGAAGTCATCACAAAGACAATTGGAAAACTCAAATCAAAATTATAAACACTTGTTCATTAATACATAATTACAGGGTAATCGTAGTGAACATTAGATGAGGAACTAATAGTTGGCAGATTATGAATAAGTCATCGCAAAGACAATTGCAAAACTCAAATCAAAATTCTAAACACCTGTTCATATATACATAATTACGGGGTAATAGTGGTGAGCATTAGACGAAGAACTAGTAGTTGGCAGAGTATTAAGAAGTCGTCGCGAAGATAATTGACAAACTCAAATCAAAATTCTAAACACATGTTCATATATACACAATATTGGTAGATTCCAATGATTGAATATTAATTTATGGAATCTCATGTCCCTAAATGGTTAACTTTTTTTTCAGAAGAAAAAAGCCTGCCTTGATATTCATAACTGAATCAAAGACATAATAACACAGCTGTCAGCATACAGTGATACATAGTACATCATGGAGTTTTCGCCACGGGGAAAGGCGAGCCAACAACTAAATGATCCCATCAGAAAGCCGATTCATCATAATGTAGTCTGCCAGAACAACCACATCTATCGAGCGTCAATAGGCACTGAATCCACAATCCAAAAGAGATCTCTCATACTTAACAATGAACTGATATGATGGAAAAAATCATCATATGAACAGTCTCAGTAAAGCTGAAAATTATCATGCGAAACCAAAAGGTTCTCAATAAATTCCATAAAACAGCCAATGCCCTGAGGTTGAGAGAGCGCAATTTTAGAGAGACGGTCAGCCAACCGATTGTGCTCTCGATAGATGTGGGCGAATGACAGATCATGAAAGGCGGCCAAAAGATTTTTTGTCTCCCGACACCAATGTATAAGGTCAGGTGGGGAGAGATCAGCTGATCCACGTACCCAATTGATGATTACTTGTGAATCACCGTATACTTGGGTAAGTGGGATCCCCATCATATGGGAGGTGTGGAGAAGTGCCCAAAGACTGAGCAATTCAGCCTTCATGTTGGTGCCATGTCCGACCCCCAGCGAGAACTCCAATCGATGTGATTCATTGATATGGATACAAAAACTAGCACCAGCTGTCATATATTTTGATGCACCATCCATAAAGCCGCATGGATAGGAAATGACAGGTGCCATTCCAATAACTCTATCACGCCTCCTCTGTTTGACAGCACAAGGTGGTAAGCTACGCATAGTAGATATAACCTGCTGGATAATGGAATAAACAGACCTTTTTTCACCATAAAAAATGTAGCGGTTGCATGCTTTCCATATTATCCACATCATATGGAAAGGAAGATAATACCAAGGTGAGTCCCTGTGCATGTTTTTGGTCCAATTATTTATCATTACATCAACAGAAACAACAGGAGTGATTGCACCCAGATGAAAGATATCACAAACATGTACCGCAACATTCCTCCAAACACTGTAGAAAATAAATAAATGAGTGACAGATTCATCATTTGTGCCACAGAGAACGCAGATCCCAGGCCCGTGGAAACCTTTTTTCTACAGATTGACCCACGTAAGTATTTTATCACGAAGTGTGAGCCAAATGAAGCATGCTATCTTGCTGGGTACATTCCTATTCCAAAGGATAGAGTCAATGGAAGTAGCAGGTGGAGTGGGGTGAACCCCAACTAAATAATCATATGCAACACATGCTGATGGAGTACCATGTGAGTCTTTGTGAATCCAAGAGAGTGTATCAGGTCGGTCAGAAAGATGAATACCAGCACCATATAATTCATGTATGAAATTGTTCCAAATATCATAGTATGTGCCCCCAAGAAGGAGATCATCAGCAGTCAGCCAATAGCTCATAGCAGGAAAGAGAGTGTTCCGAGCCTGTGCGAGTGTACATATGTCCAAATCTTCCAAATAGGTTCTCAAATCCTCAGGCAGATGTGGAGTTTTAACACCAATAATGGGATCAATGCCAAGATAACCCTAAATGGTTAACTTGAAAAAATGTTCTTAGAGGATCAATCTGCAAAGATCACACATGTTATCATATGCCTTTCACTCCTGCCCCGACCTCTCATTTCGTGGTATTTTCATGTTCAACGGGAGTAAACTCAAATGTGTGGGTGGTTTAATTAAAGAAATATCAATTTCTTTAATCGAAATTCAATGCTCTTGATGTGCTATCAAAAGTATTTAGAGCATGTACCTACTCGTTGGGTTTCATGTCTTCACGTTTTTGGTTAAACAAAAATTCTATTGAAGTGACTTTTCGCACATATGCATTCAAAATCATAGGACTCATGTTAAAAATGAAAAACAAATCCTACCTTTCATTTTATCCACCATCGATAGATCGATTTCATTCTAGTAAATAACAACTTAAAAAGCAAGCACCTCGTCTAACATCCTTTTGAATAGTGACGTATTCATTGGTAGAGTCTTTGGTTCTAGGTGCAATAATTTATCGATCATCCTCAGAAGGGACTATGTTTCCATGCAACACTTGTTATTTTGTATGCGAATACATACCTTTTAATATTTTTTACCAAGGATGAAATCATTTGTATAAACATTTACACGAATTAATAAGAAATTATCTCCCAAAAGAAAACTAGACTAAACAACTTTTAAATTATTATTATTATTATTATTTTTAATTTTGTTTTACAAGAAAAAATTAGACAAACTAAATTTTATCTCATTCATTATCCCTCAAATGCATTGCAACTTATTTACAATCATTTTAATGTTTTTCCTAAACACACAATATGGTATTTATATCCCTAAAATTGACCCTAGATTTTAACCACATACACTCGTTTGTCTACAAAATAGACAAAATGGAAATTAATTTAGCTAACCATTAACAAATGATGTATATAAAATATATTTCCGATATCCCAGCTATATTAGCGACTAAAAATTTCTGAGAATTGCCTTTACATATATCATACATTGATCAAACAAGCACTTTACAGAGCATAATACCTACATAGTTATAAATAAAGGACACACTGATGAAGAGCATAACATAGGCATCAATATAATTTCCATGGAGAACATAAAACATCAAGGGAGAGATAGTGTAGAAAGATGAACATTGTAACATTCGTTTCAAAAGAAAGTAACAAATATATGAAAGACACCATTTGTGCTTTATTTATACACTATACATGAGTTGATCATATGCCAAAACCCGGAGCAGATCTCCAGGTTGTTCATTACAAAACTTTAAAGAGTCACAGAGGCATCAAAAGCTCATTCACACTATCACAATGTAAAATGTACAATATATATAAATATAAGCATTAGCGTGACACTTGTGCTTGCAATCCATGGTGCACCCACCACCTCCACTGCCATCATCGCCTTTGGGCCCCCACTTCCCAGATGCCTTGAAACAACTATTGGGGCAAGTCAGTTATTTATCATAACACAGACCCTAATAAGAACACATGATGGAAGGCCTGCAAATTACTCCACCAACACCACCAATAATCCCATCAAACAACACCTCTCCAAAATGTCGTCCCACTTGTTCCTCGCTCCTATTCTCAGAATACCACTACCTAAACTACCATTTTCACCATCAAGATCACTGCCCCCTTCGCCACATCCAGCGCCCGATGCCGCTAGGTTTGCAGTTCTCCTTGTACCAACAACCAATAACATTGGGTTTGTATTTTCCCCTCCAACAACACCCAAAGGCGTTGGGTTTGCATTTTTCCCTCCAACAACACCTAGATCTATTTTTTTGCTAACAACAAATACAAACTCCACCATCAAGAGGGCAACAACACAAAACCAATAGAGTCAATTCATCCCCATCTTTTATAAATATTCGTATCAAAACTAGGTACCGATTGAAATGGAAAATGTACTTGAAAAACACATAACTTAAAATCCCACCACGAGAAAACAAAACAAATCTCTTAAATAGACAAGCCAGAAAGAAGATTATAGATTTTGCATAATCATTATTAATATAATGTGTTTTTTTATCAACTAATTTTTATTCCAACAATAAACATGCGAGAGTATTTCTTAATAACCCAAATTAAGTTGTTGCAATCAAATGCACCACACTCCATGTAGATGATGGTAAGCACCATAATACTATGGAGATGAATAACCTCACGACCCAATTTACAATTCAAGGCTTAAAAAATAGACTGTAGAAATGAGCAACAAATAAATAATAATTAAATATAATTCATAAACACTATGCACTTAATACTTCTAACAAGAACTTACCCTGATAAGAAAGCTCTACCTTATGCATAGTCGAGGTAACCTCATAGTTTCCCAGGCCATAATTAAGCTATGCAACCGCACACGGCTTAAGTCCAAGTTGCACCCTAAGTCAGGGACTCAATTTCGACAAGGGTTGCGAGCTTGTTGCACCTTGCATCATAAATGATAGAGCTCAATGTTAGCATAAATATAAAGCGTATATATAAGAACAAAATTAAGGAGTGACCCTTCGACTCTCCTAGAGAATCGAACTCATAACCTATAATATAAAAAAGGGTGATGCCTCTTCTAGGCTTAACATATTCAATATAACACTAAACAATAATGCAAGTTGAGCAATATTGATTACCTATAATGCATGAACGAGTTGGTTGCGGTATCAAAACCTCTCCCCCTCCATTCTCTGAATCGAACCACTCCTCCAAGATCAAAGGAAGTGAAGAAACAACAGAACTTAAGGCTTGACTAAGTCTAAACGACAAGTATGGAGGATCCCAACGCCAAGTGTCAATGACAAGCCTTGGTGTGTAAACCCTAAGTCATATCCCCATTAACTCGATCATAGTACAACCTGTGTATCAAACCTTTATAAGAGAGATATGGATGGATGGTAGCCATCAATCATAGGGAAAAATCCCTAAGATTTATCTCTAGTTTCCAACATAACCCCACCATTAATATGGCTAAGGACATATCAAGGCTATATCCTTGCATCAATAAATCTATCTACTAATGCAATGCATTGATACATGAAATTGGAAGGAATTCAATCGATTAATTGAATCGTCTAGATAAACAAGATACACATGCTTTTAATGCCCACAAATTACGAGGTTAATGTAAATTACATGGATTAATAATGCTTGTATAGAGAATAGCAAAAACCAGCTCGAGTTTCGTGAACCATAACAGGTTTAATAGTTAAACAAGCTTATGTCTGCCCGCCACTGCATGGTGGGAAACACATAACAAGGTAGATGTAAACTAAAAGAAACCAATCAGAAGGTAGGAAAATGCTATATTAATTTTTTTTTTTCATAAATAAAATATAATTTTCTATGTTACGACTATAGTTTCCTTTGAAAATTTAAGAATCACCATGGAATTAATGTCCTCGACCGAAAAATAAATGTCAGGGCATAATAATATTCTAATGTATTTTATAAAAAAATAGCATCAAATTAGCTATTCCATATAATAATATCCTATTGCATTTCACAACAAAATACCATCAACTTCATAGATACATTCCTCCATTTGAAATAATAAGCATTACCATGGCATATATCAAAATGGAATGGAAATGGTCATTGTTTGCTATTTAAAAGTCATTTTGACATACAACTCTTGGGAATTTCGACTTGAAACTTTATGAGAATGAAGAATAGAGCATATTGAACTGATTACAATCATAAATGGACAATGAAAGGCTCTCCCAATTCGAAATCGTCAGCATTACAATGGTTCACAACAAGATAGTGGGGAAATGACACTATTTCTTCATTGTTCAACATTTTTACATGAATTATTTTGGGTATTTTGACCTGAGAGTCTTCTGAACATTAAATATAGAAAATATACATTAGTACATAATATAATTGGCATTATAATCTTCCCCAAAGAGATCAATAGCTCACCCAAAGCGCAATCCCTCCATTGGCATGAATATGGTGTGAAAACTGGAAATAGTTGAGAGAGAGTGCTGCAATAGAAGAATCCACATGCTTTCCTGTATCTTACACCTGAAAATAAGTCTGCATTAAATATCCATGAAATACCTAAGTGGTATTTCTAAACACCAACTAGGATGGGAATCTTTCACCCTCGAAATTGGCTTAAGCAAGAAAACTAGTCATCCACTAGCTCTCACAATTCACAAATGACAATTTCACAAATGAGAAAAACCTTATTCTCATGGCTGATCCCTGTATTTTATAAAAATTATTAGTATTCCAAGGTTCCAAATCCATCCATAAACCAAATCCAAGTCGAATTGGTGTGGCTTCTCATGCTATGCCATGTGGCCTCTCTCTTCACCTTCCCTCTTCTCCCAAATTTTAGTAGGAGCCTCTTGGCCTTCTCCAACTCCAAAATTTGACCTCTAAGATGCTCTATTCAATCCTAACATGTCAATATGTCAGCCTTAATATCTGACTTGTGTCATAATTGTCATAGAATCTCCATCATTGGTGTCATAGATGTCATAAATGTAAGGGGAATCTAGCCAAGTGTCCATGAAACTTCCATTTGGCTCTTCCTCTCCCATGTAAGTTACAATTCATCCCAAATTAGACCTATGAAGTATATGGACAAGTATATTAACCTTATAATCCATCCAAAACATTAGGCTTCCCATATATTCAAATTTGAAAGAGAAAGATACCATTTAACATAGGAATTCTAGCTAGTGTGAGCCCCATAGTCTCCATGTTTCTTCATGCTCCATTGTCACTTCCATTTTCTCTTTTATTTATTTAATAAGATACATTATTAAATATTTATCCCCTTCTAATATCTAAACATAATTTATTATCCCCCTTATTCCAAATCTCAAAGCTTCCACCCCTAACCTAGGAAACTAGTGCTTTTCCTTCTTGGCAATTATTTGAATTTTAGCATCCATTTGACAACTTTCATGAATATGGAAAATGTGATTTGGACATTACATATCATCCCTTCCCAATATTGTTTGTCCTCAAGCAATTTCAAACATGGTTGTTGAAGAACCTGCTTTCTGTATGATTCTTTGAAGTTTCCACTGAGCTACCCACCTTGAGTCTTTGAGATTTCATGAATATTTCAGAGAGGAACCACCATGATTTCTACCGCACTACTCTGATTAACATAACCTTATTAAGTGGGTAATAGATCTCCCATACTACTTGTTTCCTGAAGAATTTGGAATCAATGGGACTAAAAACTATCCCAGGGTCCCATTGCTTGCGTTGCACTCCAACAATTAAGAGTGCTCTCCAACTCATACCATTAGGAAAGAGAATTCTTGGATCCCATTTTCTTGTATGCATTCTTCCAAAAATCATGAGTACATAATACATATCATCAATGCACATAACAACATAATAAAAAGATACATCAAGGATGTGCCTCATCAAAAAATCATGAAAGTGCTTATACCTCCAAGTGAGTAGACTACCATTTTCCAAGTGCATACATGCTTCAAGTGACCAATCAAATCTGCTCCAATGACATAGGTGAGGATAACATGTCCTATAATGCTTCTCCCAAAGAATGTAATATGCATCAAAATAATAATCAGCCATTTTTTCTTTCATCCAAGAAGTGAATGAAGAACCTCCACCAAAATATGAACCAAATAAGGAGAAAATAAAACACGAAGACTTGAAGTGTCTCAAACAAGTCTCATCAATACACCCATGAATATGTATATCATCATGAAATAACAAAGGATGTTTTTTCCAATAATAATGTTCCTCAATCATATCCCTCTTCACCCAAGTGTTGGATGAAGTTCCTCCAACATCAAATGAACCAAGTGTTGACAAAGAAAAGCCACGATTCTTCAAGTGACTGAAATGAACATCATAGGTGCATCCATGTAGATGTGCATCATCAGAAAGTAACAAAGAATGCTGCTGCAAATTTGAATAAGAGTGTGCTCCAACCATTTCATCATAAAAAATAAATCTAGAATTTCCATACTCCTCATGTGGCATTATGAAAAAGAACCCTTTCACCCATACTTCAATGAGACTAATGTTGCAAAACATGGAATTATAGGATGTAGGAGAATGAAATAACTCACCCAAATGATCAGAAACTGTAGAAGTTTCATCATGGTAAGGATCCATATGGGTAGTATCATGCATCTCCTTAAAAAGTGTGAAACGTTTGTCATAGATTGGTTCCACTATAGAGGAATCATGCACTTCTTTAAAATTGCATATCCTTCATCAAGAGACAAATCAAATTCCTCTTCCAACACATCAAGTGTTTGGATCTCTTCAAGTTCATCTTCAAAAACATCAAGTACATTCAAATTTCCAAGTTTCTCATGATCCACCATGTCATGAGAATCCTCCAAACAATCTACCATTTGACAATTTGAAAATAGGAATAAAAACAAGTGTCTTGCAACTTTTCAAGAAGTTGCTCATTTTGAATTGTGAGCTTATGAATAACTTCATTATTATTCAAGTAGTATTCATGTAACCATTCACTAAGCTCAATGACATTTTTTCTATCAAAAATCAAAGACATGAAATTATCTTTGATGTTGCACATTGCTCTTTGAATATTCTCCATGTCTTCAAGGAAGGATGGCTCCTCCAAGGAAGTAGCTCTCCAACAAGAATTTGATACCAATGCTCGAGTGTCATGGAGTATTCTAAGGGCATCTTGGATCTTTTTTTCATTCATTTTTAAGGACCCTTCAAGAAAATAAGTATCTTGCAAATGAACCTCCTCATCTTCTTCCTTCTTGCTTGGACCAACTTCATGAAGCTAAAGTGGTGATGGGGAAGTTGACCTTGTTTCTTCTTCAACTGCTACAAGGTATTCATTTTCATGTTTAATGGAATTTTGGCTTGCAGTCACATTTTGAAATCTTATCTCTATGTCACAAACATAGAGTTGTGAGAACCTATCAGTAGGTACTCCTTCATAGTTCAAGCATCCATCAATAGATGCTCTTTACTAGTGTCAATACTTTCACCACATGAGGTAGAAGGAGGAGGAGAACTAACTACAGGTGAAGGGGAGACATTGTTTTGATGCCCTTGATATAAGGTGCTTACTTGAGAAGCATCAGGAGCATTCAGGACAGTTGGAGTGGAAAACAACCACACCGGTAGCCCTATGGTGAATCCAGGAAGATTCAAGGTGGCCATCAAGGGAACACCAACATTCCCTGTGAGAGGAATATGACAAGGATTTCCCATTGAAGGGATCTCTTGGTTGGTGTTCGAAGGGGTGTTAGCCATAATTTCAAAACAAGAGACAAAGTCTGAGGTTGATGATCAACCAAAATTACAAAGCAGACACCTAAAGGCCCACTAAGTACAGACAAACCACACAGCACTCACTAAAAAGATCCTAGAGTCTCAAGCAATCTAAACAGGCTATAAAGATAAACCTTCCAAAAGAAGGCTGATGAACAGTTACTTGGCGTCCTTGAGGGGTTCTCAGGCACAAGCGGAGGAATCACCCACCACCCTCCTGCACTTTCCACAA
>LPNX011133471.1:16058-51228 GCA_001517045.1 Pseudotsuga menziesii
CGCGCATACACAAAAAACGAATTTTTAAGGTATTTCTGGGCATTTTCAGACTTTGGTGTCTGCTGGAAAGTTTTAGCTAACGGAAATACCTTTCCAACGGTGCAAAAATGAGGTCAAACAGAGTTACAAAACTCAATATATGGGTCCTCCAAGATAGGTGTTTTTTCAGTGACTTTCAGGAAGTGTCGACATGCGACGAAATCATGGGAAAGTGGGCACAGGCAGAGATGTGTCATTTTGGGCTATAACACCAAGGTAGCATGTGTCTCAAAATTATCTTCAGTATTTTCAATAAAAACTTCTTCATACTCATGTGATGTCTCTTCATATTTTTCAAAGTCACTTGGGAGTGAATTTAGATCATATTCATGTACTTCTTTTTCTACTCCACCTATTTCAGAACTAGGTGGTTCATGGGTCTCCTCCTTTTGCTCCTTTATGCAAACTAATGCATTTTTCCCCTTGGTTTTCTTAAAATCAATATATTTTTTCCAAATTTGGATAGCCAAAAATTCAAATCCTTTCATAATATTCTTGGTCATGTATTCAAATATAGGTTCCATTCTTTTTATTATCTCCTCACCATCATATGAGGTTTTCTTTTCCTGCCTAGTCATAGTTTCCAAAAAATTGTCTTCTTCTCCTACTTTTTTTTTCCTCTTCAACAAAAGAACTTTTGGTTACAATATATAATGGTGGTACCTGAATTGTTGTACTCATAAATATTAGACAAAATCAGGTGCCAATATCATGCTCTGATTCCACTGTAATGTCTCCTTTTTGGAATTTTTTTAAAATTGCCAATTTTCCAATTTTTTCACAATTTTGGCTCTTGACTAGTTTTGATGTCTAGACCTCCAAATTGACCCAAATGATTCCAAATTTTATCTGAAGGTACATGAATGATAATATAGATTAAATATAATTCTCATGTATGTTTTTTTACCTTCCAATTACTTCTGCAAACTTGTTTAATGTTCTGTTCAAAGTAGGAGTCTTTACTAGCAAATTGGGGTTCCAATTCTCCCTGGGTAATTTCTGGAAATGACTTCAAAAATGATCTCAAAGTCACTTGAATTTCTGAAAATAGGATGGGTGTGTGTAAGGGACCTTTTAAAAGTCTCATATGCATCATGGTTCAGTTTATACAGGCTTTTATGACTCTTTCCAAAACAACTCCCAAGTCACAATTTTGACCCTTGGGGAAAATGCACCAAATCTTCTCCCAATGCAATAAAAATGAGTAAAATGGATTTAAATTCTTAAGTACTGAACATGAGAATTCAAATAGACATTAATTATAGTCTATAAATCATACATTTATCATAGCTACATTCCTCCATTCGAAATAATAAGCATTACCATGGCATATATCAAAATGGAGTGGAAATGGTCATTGTTTGCTCATTAAAAGTCATTTTGACATACAAATCTTGGGAATTTAGACTTGAAACTTTATAATAATTAATAAAATATAATATTTAACTTATTACAATCATAAATGGACAGTTAAATTCTCTCCCAATTCGAAATCATCAGCATTACAATGGTTCACAACAAGATAGTGGGGAAATGACACTATTTCTTCATTGCTCAACATTTTTACATGAATTATTATGGGTATTTCAACCTGAGAGTATTCTGAACATTAAATATAGAACATATAAATCAGTACATAATATAATTGGCATTATAATCTTCCCCTAAGAGATCAATAGCTCACCCAAAGTGCAATCCCTCCATTGGCATGAATATGGTGTGAAAACAGGAAATAGTTAAGAGGGAGTGCTGCAATAGAAGAATCCACATGATTTCCTGTAGATTAAACCTGCAAATAAGACTCCATTAAATCTCCATGAAATACCTGAGTGGTATTTCCAAACACCAACTAGGATGGGAATCTTTCACCCTCGAAATTGGCTCAAGCAAGAAAACTAGTCATCCACTAGCTCACAATTCACAAATGAGAAAAAGATTATTCTCATGGCTGATCCCTGTATTTTATAAACATTATTAGTCTTATAAGTTTCAAAATCCATCCATAAACCAATTCCAAGTCGAATTTGTGTGGCTTCTCATGCTATGCCATGTGGCCTCTTTGTTCACCTTCCCTCTTCTCCCAAATTTGAGTAGGAGCATCTTGGCCTTCTCCAACTCCGAAATTCGACCTCTAAGACACTCTATTCAGTATTGACATGTCAGTATGTTAGTATTTCAGCCTTCATATCTGAATTGTGTCATAAATGTCATAGAATATCCATCATTGGTGTCATAGATGTCATAAATGTAAGGGGAATCTAGCCAAGTGTCCATGAAACTCCCATTTGGCTCTTCCTCTCCCATGTAAGTTACGATTCATCCCAAATTAGACCTATGAAGTATATGGAAAATTATATTAACCTTATAATTCATCCAAAACATTAGGCTTCCCATATATTCAAATTTGCAAGAGAAAGATACCATTTAACATAGGAATTCTAGCTTGTGTGGGCCCCATAGTCTCCATGTGTCTTCATGCTCCATTGTCACTTCCATTTTCTATTGTATTTATTTAATAAGCTACATTATTAAATATTTATCCCCTTCTAATGTCTAAACATCATTTATTATCCCCCTTATTCCAAATCTCAAAGCTTCCACCCCTAACCTAGGAAACTAATGCTTTTCCTCCTTGGCAATTATTTGACTTTTAGCATCCATTTGACAAATTTCATGAATATGGAAAATGTGATTAGGCCATTGTGACCCAATGCAAAATTTGGGACATTACAAATCCTCCCTTCCCAATATTTCTTGTCCTCAAGCAATTTCAAACATGGTTGTTGAAGAACCTGCTTTCTGTATGATTCTTTCAAGTTGCCACTGAGCTGCCCACCTTGAGTCTTTGAGATTTCATGAAGATTTTAGAGAGGAACCACAATGCTTGCTGCTGCACTACTCTAATTAACATAACATTATTAAGTGGGGAATCCATCTCCCATACTACTTGTTTCCTGAATAATTTGGAATTAATGGGACTAAAAACTATCCTAGGGTCCCATTGCTTGCATTGCACTCCAACAATTAAGAGTGCTCTCCAACTCATACCATTAGGAAAGAGAATTCCCGGATCCCATTTTCTTGTATGCATTCTTCCAAAAATCATGAGTACATAATACATATAATCAAAGTACATAACAAAATAATAAAAAGATACATCAAGGAGGTGCCTCATAAAAAAATCATGAAAGTGCTTATACCTCCAAGTGAGTAGACTACCATTTGCCAAGTGCATACATGATTCAAGTGACTAATCAAATCTGCTCCAATGACATAGGTGAGGATACCATGTCCTATAATTCTTCTCCCAAAGAATGTAATATGCATCAAAATAATAATCAGCCATTTGTTCTTTCATCCAAGAAGTGAATGAAGAACCTCCACCAAAATATGAACCAAATAAGGAGAAAATAAAACATGAAGACTTCAAGTGTCTCAAACAAGTCTCATCAATACACCCATGAATATGTATATCATCATGAAATAACAAAGGATTTTTCTACCAATAATAATGTTCCTCAATCATATCCCTCTTCACCCAAGTGTTGGTTGAATTTCCTCCAACATCAAATGAACCAAGTGTTGAGAAAGAAAAACCATGAGTCTTCAAGTGACTCAAATGAACATCATAGGTGCATCCATGTAGATGTGCATCATCATAAAGTAACAAAGGATGCTGCTGAAAATTTGAATAAGAGTGTGCTCCAACCATTTCATCATAAAAATTAAATCTAGGAGTTCCATACTCGTCATGTGGCATTATAAAAAAGAACCCTTTCATCCATACTTCATTGAGACTAATGCTGCAAAACATGGAATTGTAGGATGTAGGAGAATGAACTAACTCACCCAAATGATCGAAAAGTGTAGAAGTTTCATCATGGTAAGGATCGATATGGGTAGTATCATGCATCTCCTTAAAAAGTGTTAAACCTTTGTCATAGATTGGTTCCACTATAGAGGAATCATGCACTTATTTAAAAATTGCATACCCTTCATCAAGAGACAATTCAAATTCCTCTTCCACCACATCAAGTGTTTGGATCTCTTCAAGTTCATCTTAAAACACATTAAGTACATTCAAATTTCCAAGTTTCTAATGATCCACCATTTCATGAGAATCCTCCAAACAATCTACCATTTGACAATCTGAAACATAGGAGGAAAAACAAGTGTCTTGCAACTTTTCAAGAAGTTGCTCATTTTGAATTGTGAGCTTATGAATAACTTCATTATTATTCAAGTAGGATTCATGTAACCATTCACTAAGCTCAAAGAATTTTTTTCTATCAAAAATCAAAGACATGAAATTACCTTTAATGTTGCACATTGCTCTTTGAATATTCTCCATGTCTTCAAGGAAGGATGGCTCCTCCAAGGAAGTATCTCTCGAACAAGAATTTGATACCAATGCTTGAGTGTCATGGAGTATTCTAAGGGCCTCTTGGATCTTATTTTAATTCATTTTTAAGGACCCTTCAAGAAAATAAGTATCTTGCAAATGAACCTCCTCATCTTCTTCCTTATTGCTTGGACCACCTTCATGAAGCTTAAGTGGTGATGGGGAAGTTGATCTTGTTTCTTCTTCAACTACTACTAGGTATTCATTTTCATGTTTAATGGAATTTTGGCTTGCAGAAACATTTTTAAATATGATCTCTATGTCAAAAAAATAGATTTGTGAGCACCCATTAGTAGGTACTCCTTCATGGTTCAAGCACCCATCAGTAGATGCTCTGTGTTTCATTTCCAAGGTAGCATGTGTCTCAAAATTATCTTCAGTATTTTCCATAAAAATGTCTTCATACTCATGTGATGTCTCTTCATATTTTTTAGAGTCACTTGGGAGTGAATTTCGATCATCTTCATGTACTACTTCTTCTACTCCACCTATTTCAGAACTAGGTGGTTCATGGGTCTCCTCCTTTTGCTCCTTCAAGCAAACTGATGCATTTTTCCCCTTGGTTTTCTTAAAATCAATATATTTTTACCAACTTTGGATAGCCAAAAATTCAAATCCTTTCATAATATTATTGGTAATTTATTCACATATAGGTTACCTTCTTGTTATTATCTCCTCACCATCATATGAGGTTCTCTTTTCATGCTTAGTCATAGTTTCCAAAAAATTGTCTTCTTCTCCTACTTTTTTTTTCCTCTTCAACAAAAGCACTTTTGGTTACAAGATATAATGGTGGTACCTGAATTATTGTACTCATAAATATCAGACCAAATAAGGTTCCAAGATCATGCTTTTATACCACTATAATGTCCCCTTTTTGGAATTTTTAAAAAATGCCCAAGTTTCCAATTTTTCACAATTTTGGCTCTTGACTAGTTTTGATGTCTAGACCTCCAAATTGACCCAAATGCTTAAAATTTTTCTCTGAAGGTACATGAATAATAATATAACTTAAATAATTCTCATGTATGTTTTTTTACCTCCCAATTAATTCTGAAAACTTGTTTAATGTTCTGTTCAAAGTAGGAGTCTTTACTAGCAAATTGGGGCTCCAATTCCCCCTGGGTAATTGCCGGAAATGGATTCACAAATGATCCCAAAGTCACTTGAATTTATGAAAAGAGGCTGGGTGTGTGTAATGTATCTTTTAAAATTCTCACATGCATCATGGTTCAGTTTATACAGGCTTTTATGACTCTTTCCAAAACAACTCCCAAGTCACAATTTCGACCCTTGGGGAAAATGCACCAAATCTTCTCCCAATGCAATAAAAATGAGTAAAATGGATTCCAATTATTAATTAATGAACATGAGAATTTAAATAAACATTAATTAAATTCTATCCATCATCCATTTATCATATATACATTCCTCCATTCGAAATAATAAGCATTACCATGTCATATATCAAAATGGAGTGGAAATGGTCATTGTTTGCTCATTAAAAGTCATTTTGACATACAACTATTGGGAATTTCAACTTTAAACTTTCTGAGAATGAATAAAATAAAATATTTAACTGATTACAATCATAAATGGACAATTAAAGGCTCTCCCAATTTGAAATCATTAGCAATACAATGGTTCACAACAAGATAGTGGGGAAATGACACTATTTCTTCATTGTTCAACATTTTTACATGAATTATTTTGGGTATTTTGACCTGAGAGTATTCATAAAATTAAATACATAACATATAAATCATCACATAATATAATTTGCATTATAATCTTTCCCAAAGAGATCAATATCTCACCCAAAGCACAATCCCTCCATTGGCATGAATATGGTGTGAAAACTGGAAATAGTTGAGAGAGAGTGATGCAATAGAAGAATACACATGATTTACTATATATTACAACTGAAAATAAGACTCCATTAAAACTCCATGAAATACCTGAGTGGTCTTTCCAAACACCAACTAGGATGAGAATCTTTCACCCTCGAAATTGGCTTAAGCAAGAAAACTAGTCATCCACTAGCTCTCCCAATTCACAAATGAAAATTTCACAAATGAGAAAAAGATTCTTATCATGGATTATACCTGTATTTTATAAAAAATATTAGTCTTATAAGGTTAAAAATCCATCCATAAACCAAAGCCAAGTCGAATTGGTGTGGCTTCTCATGCTATGCCATGTGGCCTCTCTCTTCACCTTCCCTCTTCTCCCAAATTTGAG
Organism: Pseudotsuga menziesii; assembly: GCA_001517045.1. Taxonomy (NCBI): domain Eukaryota; kingdom Viridiplantae; phylum Streptophyta; class Pinopsida; order Pinales; family Pinaceae; genus Pseudotsuga; species Pseudotsuga menziesii. Next base: position 22,741 of record LPNX011133471.1, read on the forward strand.
TAGGAGCCTCTTGGACTTCTCTATTCAGTATTGACATGTAAGTATGTCAGCATTTGGATCTGACTTGTGTCATAATTGTCATATAATCTCCATCATTGGTGTCATAGATGTCATAATAAGGGGAATCTAGCCAAGTGTCCATGAAATTCCCATTTCGCTCTTCCTCTCCCATGTAAGTTACAATTCATCCCAAATTAGACCTATGAAGTATATGGACAAGTATATTAACCTTATAATCCATCCAAAACATTAGGATTCCCATATATTCAAATTTGCAAGAGAAATATACCATTTAACATAGGAATTCTAGCTAGTGTGGGCCCCATAGTCTCCATGTTTCTTCATGCTCCATTGTCACTTCCATTTTCTCTTGTATTTATTTAATAAGATAAATTATTAAATATTTATCCCCTTATAATGTCTAAACATCATTTATTATCCCCCTTATTCCAAATCTCAAAGCTTCCACCCCCAACCTAGGAAACTAGTGCTTTTCCTCCTTGGCAATTATTTGACTTTTAGCATCCATTTGAAAACTTTCATGAATATGGAAAATGTGATTTGGACATTGTGACCCAATGTAAAATTTGGGACATTACAAGATATTCCACCAAAATTTGGAGTATTGTTATCAAGATCTTGGACTTCAAAGTTAAAGGGTAGTTTACAAATGGACATGTCATACGCAAACTACATAAGGTATCTTCAGTATCAATGGCATATATATGCCATTGATCTAGAATCTACATTGCAAACTAAATCTGAAAACAATGAAGAAAGAGAAAGGGAGCAAGATGCTCTGGAAAATAAACAGAAAAGAGATGGATTGTGGACCATGCATTTTGATGGGTCTATGGAAAAGATTGGTTCTGGTGCTAGATTATACATAATTTCTCCTATGAGGGATTTTAAAGATTTATCACATAAACTAACATTTGAATGTACAAATAATGTAGCTGAGTATGAAGCTTTATTACTTGGGATGCATGCACTGAAATATTTGGGAGCGCAAAGGATATGAGTTCTGGGAGATTCAGAGCTTGTAATAAACCAGGTGAATGAAAGTTATCAAACCAGAAATCCCCGGATGAGGGATTATAGAAATGAAGTATGGGACATGTTTGGTAACTATTTTACAAAACATACAATTAAGGTGGTTCCTAGATATGAAACCACAGTAGCTGATTCTTTGGCAGTTGTTGCTGGTAAATTTAAAAATCCAAGTGCTGGTTAAAGAGAATACCAAGTGGATATTGTAAATAGACCATCCATACCTGATAATTCTAAATATTGGTAGGTATTTGAAGATAATATGCAAATAAAAATAGTTTTAGAATTATCCGGGGAATTTGTGAATACTCATATTGATGGTGAAAATGATAATTGTGAAAATTTCCAAGATGATGAAGAAAGTGAAGAAGAAATGATTAATACTAAAAAGTTAAAGGGAACTCTAGGAGGAAAGGATATTATTCAATTAAAAAGTAATTTTATTCAATTAAAAAGTAATTTATTCCAAGAGGTTTAATTCCCTTAGAGAAGCTTTTTGATCAAAATGATGTTGCAAAAGATCCAAAAGTGAAACCTACTGACAATGCTATTGAGAATAAAAATATTGGTACTGAAGAAAGTCCAAAGATTGTGAAGTTGTCTAAAAATATGCTTGCCAAAGAAAAGGAAGAGTACATGAACTTGATGAAGAAATATACAGATGCATTCACCTGGAGTTATGAGGATCTCAAGGAATATGATATTTCAATAATACAACATACTATTCCAATCAAACCTGGAGAAAAACCTTTCAGATAGAAACTCAGAAGGATAAATCCAAAGCTGTTTCTAGTTATTCAGAAGGAGATCAAAAAATTGTTTGATGCCAGAATTATTGCGACTTTGAGATTCTCAAGGTGGGTTTCTAATCTGGTTCATGTCAGAAAGAAAAATGGAGAAATAAGGCTTTGTATAGATTTCAGGAATTTTAATAAAGTCTCAATGAAAGATAATTATCCCTTTCCAAAGATGGATCATATTTTGCAGAAAGTGGTTGGAGCAGAAAGAATTTCAACTATGGATGGGTTTTTAGGATACAATCAGATCAAAGTGTTACTTGAAGATCAAGAAAATATTGCTTTTACCACACCATGGGGCACTTTTATGTATGCAGAGATGCCTTTCGGTTTGATGAATGCAGGGGCTACTTTGCAACGTGCCATGGATATTGATTTTGCAGGAGAAATATGTAAATTTGTGGTAATTTATATGGATGATATCACTATATATTCAAAATTTAACAAGGAGCATATTCACCATTTGGAATTCTTTTTTGTAAAATGCAGAAAGTTTGGTATATCATTGAATCCAAAAAAATCAAATTTCGCATTAGAGGAAGGGAAGTTATTGGGTCACATCATTTCAAAGGATGGAATAAAGATCGATCTGGATAGAGTTAGTGTAATTTTGAAGGTAGGAGAACCAAGAAGCAAAAAGTAAATACAATCGTTCGTGAGGTAGGTAAATTTCTTGAGAAGGTTTATTCCCAGTTTTGCTGAAATATTAATGAATATCACAAATATGCTGAGAAAGGGTCATGAAATAAAGTGGACAACATAGGCTAAGAAATATTTTAAAGAAATAAAACAAGCCATTTCAGAAGCTCCTGTGTTGGTGAGTCCGAACTTCAATAAAGACTTCTTAATATTTTCATATGCTTCAGAACATACTATTGCTGCAGTCTTGTTATAGAAGAATAATGAAAATATGGAGCAACCTATAGCGTTTTTCAGTAAGATGTTGAGATATGGGGAATTAAAATATGATATTATGGAGAAACAGGCATACGCTTTGGTTAAGGCCTTAAAATGTTTTAGGGTGTATATTCTTCATTCACATATAATTGCTCATGTTCCAACTAGTGCAGTAAAAGGAATTCTTACATAGTCTGATCCAGAAGGAAGAAGAGCGAAATGGATAGCAACATTATTAGAGTATGATATATAAATTAGTCCTACCAAGTTGATTAAAGGGAAAGGACTCGCAAATATGTTGACAAATTCAAATTGTGAATCTTTACAGCTTAATTTCTTATCCAGTCAATCTCATCAGTTGGACACACGGGTGGAGGTGATGATTGATTTCACTACATCTTCATGGTATTCTGATATAGTTCATGTTCTTCAAAATTTACAAGCTCCTGCAGGATTAAGTAAAACTAGAGCAAGCTCTGTGAAGTTGAAAGCTGCTAAATTCTGTATTTTAAATCATTATCTTTATTGGAAGGATCTTGGAGGTGTGGTACTTAATTGCCTTTTGGAAAATGAATCCCAACAAACGGTGAAGGAATTTCATAAAGGAGACTGTGGGGGACATCACTCTTGGGAAGTGACAGCAAACAAAATTTTTAGAGCTGGTTTTTATTGGTCAACATTGTTTTCGGATGTATACAAAGAAACTAGTACATGTCACTAATACCAGATTTTTGATGGTAAGAGAAAAGTGATTCCACTTCCTCTTAATCCAATAACAATAGAAGCTCCTTTTCAGTAGTGGGGTTTGGATTTTATTGGAGAAATAAACCCAAATTCTTCAGGACAACATAAATGGATTTTAACAGAAGCATACTATTTCACGAAGTGGATTGAAGCAATACCTACCAGGAGAGCTACTGAGATAGTGATTATGGATTTTCTTGAAGAAAATATATTGGCTAGGTTTGGTTGTCCCAGAAGAATTGTGACTGACAATGCAACAGCTTTTAAGTCCAAAAAGATGATTAGTTTTTTCCATAAATATCATATCAGTCTAAATCATTCAACTGCTTACTATCCACAGGGAAATGGACTGGCGGAGTCTTCTAATAAGAGTTTGGTAAGAATTATTAAGAAGTTGTTAGAAGATAACAAAAGAGCTTGGCACACCAAACTTAAGTATGCTTTGTGGGATGATAGAATTAGCACTAAAAGAGCAATTGGAATGTCTCCTTTTCAATTGGTGTATGGAATTGAAGTCTTTTTTCCAGCATCGTTGGGTGTACCAGTTATGAAATATTTTTAGGAACAACAGGATGAGCCGAACCATATGCAAAGAAGAATAAACCAAATTATCGAATTGGAGGAGAAAAGAAATAAAGCTTATGATAAAGTGCGGATACATCAAGAAAAAAAGAAAAACAACTTTGATAGAAGGGTGAAAGAAGAACAATTCCAAATTGATGACTTGGTATTAAAATGGGATGTTCCTAGGGAAGATAAGCATGGAAAAATTGACCACATGTGGGTAGGTCCTTATGTTATTGCAGGTCACAGAGGAGAAAATGCATTCATTCTGGAATATCAAAATGGGGTTTTGCTAGATAGTGGCCTTGTTAATGGAATATTTTTAAAACACTACCTGTCCTAAGGCGGAAGGTAAAATTTGTACCATAGTTTGTAAATATTTATTTTTCTTAAAAGCAGTACATATGGCGAACCGAATAGATTTGAAGCCCGGAGTGAAGGCCCTAATATTTTGAAGGGTAGCCATTTTCTTTATTTAGAAAAAATATATATTTGAAAAAATAAAAGTTTAGAGGTTTGGAAACAAAAGTCAGAAGTAGGCACGTGGTCTATGAGTTCTTTGATACCTCACAGGGAGGATATCATCCCCAGTTGGAGCTAGTTGTTAGCACCCTCTATGTTGAACAATTGAAAAAAATATGATCAAGAAATGATAAAGGCATATATTAAAAGTTGGTAAAAGGTTAGTATTCACGAGTCTTTATCAAAATGTGCACTTTGATTAATTTATTGCACAATTGGAGAGTGTAGATTTGTGACCGTGCAGATCTACGGTTGCAAATTGATCCACTAGGAAAAGTTGCATGAGAAAGAGGTTTTGACAAAGAGTGGAATGGGTTAATAAGATAACAAGATTGATGACCAAGAGATAAAGCAAATTAAATCTATGGTCATAAGGTAATCTGTGATGTGAAGATGCACAATTGAACGAGGAGAAAGGCTGGCGGATTGCATAGAATGGATTTGATCCAACGGTTCAAATAGGAGATGAAATATTATCAATGGTTCAAATAGGAGATGAAATCTTATCAAAGGTTATAGTCTACTCCGGAGATCAAACTTGTGAGATAATTAAAATGGATGAGCAGTAGTGGAATTCAAACTGCTTTCCACGTGGTGTTTTTTAGTGAGTTCCACTGACGAAAGTGGTAAAGGAGAAACAACTTGTTGGAGGTCTCGGAATCATTATTCGTTGTATAAAAGGTAAGTTGACCAAGGTAAAGTTATTTTGTTTGCACGTTGTCGATGAAAAGAAGAAGGGACAGCGTGCCATCGTATTCTAAAAGTAAATTTTTACATATTTGACAGTTACCAAGTAAGCCTTAAAACTCTGAGATTCTTGTTGAAGACTTATTGCCGTTGTTTTATTATGGAGAAGGAGCAGAGTTTAGGGATATTGTGCAGGGTTCTGGATGAGAGAGAAGAAGTGGTTATTGATAGAGAGAGGAATGTGTTTGACCCTATTCTATCAGTATGCAGTGTATTAGTCTCAAAAGAACGTTTATGGAAGTATAAGTCACAGGGAAATGATATCCTAAATGTCTGCAATTCCTTCTTGTATTACTTTGCTGTCGAACAAACCCTACCTTTCCCTAAATTCATCGAATGGTATGCAAACAATTATTCATCTTCTGAAAGAGTTATTATGAGTCATACAACTCAAAAAATCCTCTATAGAATTGATGCAAAATCTATTCGCGGGATGTTAAGTCTGCTTGATAGTTTTCCTATAAACCCTGAATCCTTCAATGGGAAAATCCTGATTGAATTGTATAAAAATTGCAAAACTAAAGTTAGATGTCAGTCATTAGAGGAAAATTTGGGGTCTAAAATGGGCCTTATAAGAAAACGTGCCAACAATAAATTTTGTGAGTTGGAATTCAAGAACCAATAGAATTTCAATAAAATGAGTCAACCATAATGGCTGAATTGACATATTTGTCATAAAAGAAAACTACTTTTTGTGTTCGTATTTTCGACATATCTCCCTATGTTTTTACTCAAATTTCAAGTGAGAGAGCTCGTTGGATGTGGAATTTAATTCCACATCCAACGAGTACCCACACTACATACTTTTAATAGACCCTGCTACCCTAAAAACAAGAAATACCTGAAAAAATATGATGATGACATCATCATCATGTTTTTTCAGTTATTTCTTGTTTTTGGGGTAGATGGGTGTGTCAAAAGTATGCAGTGTGGGTACTTGTTGGATGCAGAATTAAATTCCACATCCAATGAGCTCTCCCACTTAGAATTTGAGTAAACAAACAGGGATATATGTCAAAAAAATGAACACAAAAAAGTAGTTTTTTTCATTCTTACTCCAAAATTAATAACTATTATTTTATTATTTTAACTGTTTTAATTATTATTTTATTCTTTTCCTTAGGAGGCCCATTTTAGACCTCAAATTTCCTCTTATGTCTTGTCCATTATTTTAAAATTTGGTTAGTCGTTAGAGTGTTTATTTCTGCCATACAATGTCAATATTTTCAAAGATGAAGTCCAATTGGTCATGTCAATGGTTAATCAGATTTTGGGTCTAGATGATGATAAGCATGTCAACGAAGTCATTCTGGGTTTTTTGCTAAGTATAGGTTCGACTGACCATGAATCCAATTTAGTCCCTTGTTTCAATCTTGATGAGTTTTTAGCCGAAGTAATCCATACCGAATTAGTTGAATTTCCTAAAGTTAGGTTCTTCAGGTACCGGTCATATTTGTTGAACATGTTATTGTGTTCAAATGTGTCAGAGTTATAGTTCTTATCTACCATGTTTTCTCCAGACCTTCCAAAATAGATCAACATGTTTGAGTTTGTGAATATGATTATGGCTGAAAAATACAATTTTTTTTCGATGATGTCTTACCTAGGGTATTGGAAGACATGAGAATTATGTTGCAATCTTCTTCAGAAGACAAAATAGGAGATTGGTTTTTGCACAAAGAATTTATTGTTCTAAGAGTGTATGGGTTCACTGGAGAACCATATAGGTTACCTTCTTTCTTGACTCCAAGAATATTTTCATTAGAGTTCATGAGACAAAGGTTGTATACAGAACATGAACACTTCAGAGCGTTTAAAAAATCTACTAATATTAAATTCCCTCTTGAACTCAGTCCTTTCATTTTTAAGAATAAAAGCGCTCTGTTAGTGATTGAGAAATTATTGGAAGTTATGGATTTTCAAAAAGAGGAAAAAATAAATTATGACCCACACCATATTATTTCTCAGAGGAAGCAACTGAACAAAAACAAGCCATTTGATCATCAAATTATCGAGGGATTAGATAAAATGGAAAATCTGTCTAATTTTGAAGAAAATACAGAAGCTAATGAAGATAAGAGGGACAAATTGGCTGCAACAGTTCAAATGTCTATTAATTCAAAGTGTTATGAATAAAATGACTCTTTCTGAAGCAGATGTCATGGACATAGATGAAGAGATTTCTAATAAAAAAATCAAAACACATCTTCATAATGAGCTAACCATTTCAGAAGAAATATTTTTAGAAGATTTAAAGAAAATGGTTTTGTTCCAGAAAAAGTCTCTACAAATGCATCAATATTCTTTTGGAGATGAAGGTAAAACAAAGTCCAGTTCTCGTTACAAATCCAGGACAAAACTGATGTCGAGTTATGCTGATAAAGAAATGAAATCATTGGAGGAAACTAAGAATCTGCTTCCTCGAGTTAGGAAATTAATCAATAGAAAAACTTCATTGATTTCTACTCAAGATGCAGAGAGGAATACCCTAAAATTTGCTACGGTAAGTGATAAGAAGGTGTCTGAAATGGAAGTGAAGCTGGATAAAATCACTGTTCCTGATAAAATACAGCTCCACAAACAAACCGAATATGTTATTTATTCTAATTTGTTACATGCAACTGTGAAAATTACTAAATTGCAATCTCTTGTAGATAAAATGGAAATTCAATTGAAACATGAGAAAGTTGAAAATAAGGCCAATTTGATTCAAATAAAGAAGTTACAGGGAGATATCATAAGCTTAGGGACTAAACCAAATAATGTGCAAGCAACGAAGAAGCTTCTAGAAGAGAAAGAAAATACCATTCAGGTGTTGAAAAAGAATCTCAAGGTCCCTAACACTGAACATGTTCAATCTTCAGAATTGTTTACATTACAGGAAGAAAAAGAGAAAGTCTACCAGGAAATGATGGATTATAAAGGAAAATTATTGAAGCTGCAGGAGGATAAAGACAAGTGGGAAACAAAAAAGGCTGAGTTGATAGCTCAGATTGCAAGGTTAAATAATGATCAAAATGATGAAAAAGAGGTTATGGAGGAATTGATGAATTAACCTTTAGTTGATTTTAGTTGAATCCCTTGTTAATGTTGAAAAACCATTAAATGAATTTTCTACAGATGCTTTACTAGTTCCATGTCTCAGGTGAGTTTGAAGGAAGTGGAAATTAAATAATTAAAGAATGAGAATGAAAAGATCAGGTCAGAATTGGCTAAAATTATTGAAGTTAAGAATAAAGTGTGGAATGAGAAGAGCCAATTACAGAAAAAATTAAATGAATTAAAAGAGAGAAATACAGGAAAAGATCCTTTACAGGGAGCTAAACATTTGATCTGGGATACTTTGTCTGTAGAAATCACTAAATTCAGACATTATTTAAATTTTATCGATGATGAAAGTGCATTGGTAAATATGGCTGCTCAGAGATTAAAACTAGCAAATGAAACCATGGAAAATAAATCTCTGAATACTGCTCATAATGCTGTGAATTTTTTGAATTCTCTAACATATCAAAATTTGCAGGATATTGGGATCAAAGATAGGGTAGCAATTGTGTTATGGGCGAAGAAGTTTATCAATAAACATCAACTTATGAAAGTTGTGCAGGATAAAGTGAATCAGGTGTCTTCTCAAATCAAGGATTTCAGGGCGGCTTTTAAAGATTTATTTGATGATGGTCTCCCTTCTTTTTGGGATGACGAAGGATGATTGTTTTCTCAGGAACAATATCATAGCTTATTGGTACAAAATCACATGGATCATTCTAAATTTACAGATTTAGTCAAAGGATTAACATGAAAGTTTATTGTTGAAAATTTGACAAAAGACTTTGAAATATGGGACAGGTTGTTAGCGATTAAAAAAGGATTACTAGCCGTGTCTTATAAATCTTATGTGGATTTGGAGGTGTCAATAAGAGAAATGACAAAGTACGACACTCCAAATATAGAACAGTGAAAAGTTGTGGAGAAATTTGGGAAAACCAAATACATATTACATTCATGAAGACAGGTGTTGCAATTTTGGGAAGTTGTTTGTTCGTGATGCCTTGCAGTTATGGATTTTTCTATGATCAAGCAATCTGTTATTTCAATCAAAGTAGGTAATTATTATTCCTAGTTATTAGGGAAATGGTTACAAGAAACTTATGATTAATAGTTAGTTGGTTATTGATGTTCTTGGAAGAAACTATTTTGTATATATTTGAATTTTATTGATGTATCAAGGGTTGGAACCTGTAAGATTGGATTGATGTTTTTGTGAGAACCTTTTTTGAATAAAATTACAGAGCCGGATGCTAGTTAATCTTCAAAGATTCATGTGTTGTTTATGTTACAGTATGTGCTCTCTTTCCTTGTGAATGTTTTCTAAGTGTTTACCTTCCATTCTGTTTTCTTTCATGTCTGAACGCAATGTTTAATAGCTTCAGAATTCATACATGTATGCTTTGGCTATTGTTTCAGATATTCACAAACATTTCTTCTAAAGTTGATATGGAATTAATCCTGTGATGCTCTATATTGATGGAATGTTCATGTTTCTTTCTTATCGCCTAAAAATTAATGAATGACTGTAGCTGAATAATTATCTTGCCTTTGTTGAAATTCTGAGTAGGCATATTTGTATTATCTTCATCTGTTTTGACTCCATAGCCCAATGGTTATATGTTTTGTTTCAACCATCTGCATAACTTAAAATTGTTGAATCCAATATCTGGCCTTGTTAAATTTATATTTGAGAGATCCCTCTCTGGAAAGAAAAGCCAGTTTCTTTCTAAAAATGGTTTTGTTGTTACCTTGAGATTACCTTTCGCAACCTTAGGTATATTTGAGTGATAACAAATGGTCCGCCCCACCGTCATACTCTGAAAAAACAAATTTTGAGTCCACTACACTCCCTCTTCTCCTGTTCAACTCCTTCCCTTCCCCCCCCCCATTCAGTGGGGCAGTCCTCAGATTGTCTCACATCTTTTGGTTATCTCCCTCGCGCTTCTGGTCAAGGAAACACCATTTCCTTGACTAGGGGTAGGTCTGCCTCTGTCGATGACAACACATGTATTCCATAGGATAGATCCAGAGGTCCCTGTATCCTGGTTTCATTAACCTCATTGATGAGTTCCTTGGACCACTTGAGAGGAGTCCTTAGTGCCTCTCGGGATGGTTTTTTCTCACGTGCTCGACTCTAGCTACATCATCGCACCATTGAGATTCGTACAAGGTATTGGTCCATGCAGTATTTGGTTGAATACCCTAGATGTCACCTAACTCTAGCACATTGATGAGTCTATGGGACCCCAACAGGTTCATGTCCCTTGTGATTTTTGGGTTGCGTTGGAGACAATGTTCACAAGCCCTAGCAGTGCTTCTATATAGATTTATGATTGATGCAACATACCTGTACCACAAAGACTCTGACTCTCTGTCAGTAAACTATGTACCATTCCAGATCCAGCAGACCATCAGTCATTAACATATAGCATTCCATGAGAATTCCATGGGTGCAATGTAGCCGTTCTTCAGATCAGTATTGTATTCAGCCTCTCATTGAGGAAACCACTATTGTAACAACACTTGTACATGATCAACTCTTGTATTATAGAGCTTAGATCACATTATTCTTTTGACATCGTTACGAGCATGGGGATGTCTGCCTCGTCCATATACATGTAACACATTATTTGTATCTCAGCCATTGATGGGAACCATATTAATACAAAAACCAAAAGACACCATGCCCCAGCCCAAGAAGCACCACCTCTCCCTAAGAAAATCCTATGATTTCTGTCATCCATACGATGAGCTCCTGCCCTCACACATCAAGGGGAAATATGTTAACCCAAAAATACACATTGAGCTCTACATGACCTACACCACCTAAAGACATCTAAATATGACCCTCATTTGATCCCTACACCCTCAAGAAGGATTAAAAATATGAAAAAGGGATTAAAAACCCCTCAAAGGATCTTAAAACCCCCAAAAGAGCTAAATATTTAGTGAAAGGGGCTAAAATCCCCCAAAAAGGGCTAAAGCCCCAACCAGGGGCTTAAAACCCTAAAAATCTTGAGAAAAAGTATAAATAGAGGGGTGTGGGTCACTCTTAAATCACTCCTTCATTCCCTATCGTTATGCTTCCTGTGTGAGTGCCTTGAGACTATTTGCCTCTCAAGCCATTCACCCTCCCTCTCCTCCATTCCTCCATTGAGCCATAGCTCCCCATTCCTAAGAGAGGTGCTCTCCCAAGCTAGGGCATGGTGGCCCATTCCAACTAGAAGGTATACTTGTATTTTAATGTTTTTGCTTTGGTAGATTGTAGTTTTCTAACATTTTTTGTTTGCAAGTTTATTGCTTAACATTTGCTTACAGGTTTCCATTGATTGCTTGCAGGTCTTATGGTTTTCTAACAGCTGTATGCAGGGTCTTGGCGCTTAACCCTAACCTTGTGTGCAGAGGGGTTTTTCATTTCGTTTTTTGTTTATTTCATTCTATTCTTCCATTCTCACAGGAATCCTACCCTTCCATCCTATAGATGGAAGGAAGTCGTTCCTTCTCTGTAGCTAGGGTGATATCCCTACTACACCCCTTACTCTCTCTCTATCTCTATCTCACACACACATCCACAGGTCACCCCATACCACACATAAACTAACTCTTTCCACCCCTTATCCACTCTCTCTAACTCCCCAAATCATCCAACTACCGCTAACCCCCATCCCCCTATCTATTCCCCAACCCCACCCCCCCCCTCTCTCTCTCACACACACACCCACACACATCCACACACAACCACAGGTCACATTCACAGGTCTCTCCTTACTACTAAAACCCCCCTCCCCTCTATCACTCCCAAACCAATCCAACTACCTCTAACCCCCAGACCCCAATTACATCCCCTCTACAACACCTAGACACCCCCACATTAATCTAACCCCCCACCCCCCACTCCTAAAATCCTAACACACCCTGTTATCTCCTAAATAAAATTTTCAATAAGTTAACTCAAAACAAATTATTTTTGATCATTGATGAAGGTTTCAGGACATATTATGAAAAATATTGGGATGACTAACAAGCTTGGGATATCTGATGTTATGTTTTTTAAGAAAATTTGAAATTTTTAGCTTTCGGTGGCTTAGGCGAGTTTTTCAACAACTCATTAGCCACCGGAAAGATCACCTTTTGGTAGCTAACAATTTTAACACAGGACCATGTTGACCACTGAAAGCATGCATATCACATTTGTTTATGAAATTTTGGGAAAAGGATTTTCGGTGGCTTAGGCGAGCTTTCCAACAGCTCATTAGCCACTGAAAAGCCTTGGTTTCGACAGCTTATCGGGTGATTGAAGGAGGGAATTAACCACCAAAAGCAAGTGAAATGCGTTGGGGAAAAGGCCCGCTCAAAAAACTCAAAACACAACCACCGAAAGTATACTTTCAGCAGCTAAGACCAAAATTTCAAGATGCTCTAAACCACCGAAAGAGGCGTTTTACTGTGAAAAGGTATCATTTTAAAATGGTTATTATGAGCAACTGGAGAATAATTTTGTAAAACGCTTGGAGGTTTTTGTTCCTAACAGGACAAAGAACAATAACCAATCTCAGTTTTCCTACAGGTGTTGGATATTGGTAGAATCAAGTCCATCTCTAAGACCTAATTTTTGGATCTCATAATTTCCTGTTTGACACATGTTTTTGAACTCATGACCCTGGGAAGATTAAAACGAATTCCAAAAAAATGAGAGAGGTTTTTTCTCAAAACATACCAATATACAAACACCTATTTCAATTTATAAACATGTGCACGTATTTGAAGGAACAAATCCATCTCTGAGCCCCATTTTTCAGTAGTTTGGCCAAATTTTTAGGGCAAAAGTTGACCTAACAGGGAAACAACAGCAGAATAGCCTCCTTCTTCTTCTAAACCCAAGCAAGTTAAAAGAAACCTGAGATACATAAAATAAAACACAATGCTGTATACAGGATGATTAGGCTCCAAATATTAAAGTAGAAGGAGGCCAAGGCAAACCCTAGTAGCCACCCCACCTTGGAAACCCTAGCTTTTAGCAGTAGTTAGTCTCCACCCACCTGAAACTAGCCAAGGTGCTGTTAACAATCCTAGCATGAATCTTGAAGAAGAAGAAAGCTGAGAAAATAGGCTTAAAAAGACATTTTTGAGAAAAACCTAATAATTTTTGCAAAACAGTGCTTTCGGTGGCTTAGGCGGACACTGGGGTAGTTCATTAGCCACTGAAAGCGCCACTTTCGGTAGCTAACAGTTCATATAGACTGGCCTCTTAACCATCGAAAGCGAAGAGAGGCTTAAAATCAAGTTTTGGCATATAGGACCGGTTTTGGGCAACTACAGATGGCTCAGGGACGTAATCTAAAGGTGAAAGACACTGAGGGAAGCATCAGAAAAGGGTTTGTTTAAGCTCTACTATGACAGAACAACACAAAAGGCCAACAACCCTAGCTTTTAAGAGAAATAAGTGGCTTAACTGGAAGAGGGCCAATAGCAGTAATCATCAGCAGTTACTTCAGTTATCTAAAAGTTCATTCAGTGAACTAATTCTTTAGTTAAGTTAAGACAAGTAGTTAATTAGGGTTTTAAACCCTAATTTGCAAAACTATTACTTTTGTTTATTTTTGTAAAAAACAGATCCAAGTTTTTAGGATTTGTATATTTTGTAAGAGGCTATAAAGCCTAAGACTGATTTTATGAAAAAGGTTCGACTTCGGGGATTTATAAACCTATACTATTGTTAGCTTTTCATTTTGCTCATTCTTGAATATAAGCTCTTTTGTTATAATTTGTTCATCCTTCATCTCTGTCTTTACTGTATTTATGTCTAAATGTGTATTTAGGTTAATTTCAAGTTGATTAATAACTGATAGCTGTCATTCTATTGGTGTGTTAATGTGATTTGAATTATAAGTACCATCCTTATCATGATTTATCCATTTATATGCATCTGTTTTGTGTGTAAATCTGCCAGCTTGATGCGTTCTCCATCCCTACACCTTATTGTCAACTTCTGAACAGTTGTAAATAAAATATTTGTAACTTCTTGAGAGTGGAAGGTTATATAGGTCACCTGACTTGATCCATATCAGAAAACCCTAAAAACATTGTAAGTTACCAAGCATCCTCGAGCTACAACCTAGAGGAGTTTCCTAGAGTGATAACAAATTGGCGCCGTTGTCGGGGAGAGGAGAGTGAAGCTCAAATTCCCTGGGAGATGACATAGATCCATGCTTTGATGATAGACAAAGCTTGGACATTATTTTGCTTGCAATCATCTATCTGGAGACTCCATTGAAATAAGGTGGCTTCAAGAAGACCAAGTACTAGAGAAAACCCTAAAGGGCCACCAGCAACACCTGTTTCAGATCCAGAAGAGATTCTAAGAAGAGCTAGGGCTTCACTAAGGCAGACCAGCAGTGCTGCGCAAGAAGCTACATCAGGGTTGAGGAATATTCAAGCACTATTGCTTGTCAATATCTCATCCCTGGCGACTCCATGAAGGATAAATTCAGTGGCAACTCCACAATATAAAGATGTCAAAATTATTTGCTGCTCTTTTGGCTCGGAGGTTTGCACCTCTTGACTTCTCTTCCATTCCTGGTTTCCCACATCTAGTACCTGATATGTCTGAATGGGGAGATTTTCTACCTGTCTTCAAAGAGGAGGAAGAAGACAGTCCTGTAGAACAACTCCTCAAGTTTCACAAATGCATGGATCTATTAGATCAGCAGCATGAAGATGTTCGTATGAAGATGTTCATGTATTCATTATATGGTGATGCATGTCAGTGGTATTTTTCTTTACCTCCTTCCAGTATTTCATCATTGAAGGATTTTCACAAAGCATTCACTGAGCACTGTAAAAGGTAATATTTAGATGAGTTTGCATTTGATAATTGTTGTGAAGAATATAAGTTGCATTCTCAGGATGGAAAGGCTGCTAATGATGAAGAAGAAGATTTTAAGTTTTGTGAGGATTTGTCCACTTCTAGAATTTATTTTAGTTCTACTTTTCAGCAAAGAGATGATCAGAGACATATGCATGATGTGGTTAATGATAGCTATGAAGAGTATGCTGCAATAGGGGACACCTCTCATTGTGATCGAGATATTAATGATCTTCAGAATGCTAACCATAATATAGATGCTTTTGACTTTGTACCAAATGCATCTGCTAACTTAGGGTGTCAAGAAGACCAGTTTGTCCCCTTTGGAAACCCGAAAGATAATGAGCAGATTGAAGGAACAACATGTAACAAATTTGGATTTGCAGCAAATACTAAAGACAACCCTCAATTTTCTGATTTGCAGAAAGAGGAAGAATGCAACAAATATGAAGAGGAAGATGCTGATCTAAAAAGTCCAGAACAGTAGGGCATAACTCATCCTTCCCAGTCAGAGGTTGAGAAATCTACAGTTAACATAGTGATTACTGAAAGCAGCCAGTAGCAGCATTTCATTAAGTTGGAACAACAGCATAAAAAGGTATTTCTTGTTAGCTTTTATGACCCTGTTGCTGACTATCTGGAACTTATGAGCAGCGTAGATATCAAAATATTTTTGTCAGATGATAGCTGGTTCTGTCACCCTTCGAAACTACATTGCTGCATGCTAGGGTTTCATTTATTTTTCGGGACAATATCAAGGATAAGTTTAGCATATCAGCTTCTGACCTGGTTTCATTGGAAGCATGATGTCACATGATAAAAAGACTCTATTGATTAGAATTAGAAGTAGGAGTAGATAGGAAAATAAGCTCTTAATATGAGCAGCTAGGTTTGTTATCTCCCAAAATAATTTATTTCGATAGAATGAATAATTTAATTCATGCAATGAGGGATACAAATATCACTAACAGTTTGAAAGCCTCTGTTTTTTATTTGGATGAAAATTTCACAAGGTACAGTCGGTGGCTTGGGCGAGGATCAGAACATCTCATTAGCCACCGAAAGTTGGAAGATAAATAACAGGTGGAAAACCCTTTCGGCTGTTAAATGTATTGCTAAATTCTTCAGTGCCATCAGAACATTTTTAAACAGTGATCGAAGGTGTAGTCCTCTATTACACCGATGTTTCAGAGTTTCAGTCTGCTACGGCGCTACCACTACAGAGAATCGAATGTTTTGAAGTCTTGATCATTTTGTGGCTTGAAGTTCCTATCGTGAAGCTAGTGGTTTATGGTTCCGATGGTTAGCATTTTGGATTTCTGATTGCCGACAAAGAGTTTTAGTGGCTAGAGTGTCCGATCACCGATAGATTAGTGGTTAGTATTTTTGATCACCGATGCTTGGAAGTTAGTGGTTTAAATTGATGACACTACGGCAGTGCTCAGATTTAAAATTTCGATGGTTAGTGGCTTGAGCTTCCGATCGCAGATCGCGAAGCTAGTGGTTTAAAGCTCCAAAATTGTGGCCGTGTTCAGAAAAGAAGTTTCGACACATTAGTGATTACAGTTTTTGATCGTCAACAAGCTAGTGATGGAAAGCGTCGATACATTTAGATATAAAGCACCGATGGGCTAGAGGACAGAACTTTCGATCACCGATGCATAAACTGTCATGATGTTAGTCATTTGAGGCATTGACACTATGGCAGCATTGAGGATTGGGGTGCTGATGGGTTAGAGGTCAAAGCTTTCGATCGACGACAAGGTAGAAAATTCCAGCGGATTAAACAAGAAAGATCACATCAGTTAACCATCGAAACACTAGCTTTTAATAGCAAAATTACACTGAAACAACAATGGTGATTATCAGCGACTATTGCAGTTATTTAGTATTCAGTCAGTGAACTAGATCTTCATCATAAGTTAGAAAAATAGTTAGGTAGGGTTTGAAACCCTAATATGAAAAAACTATCACTTTCAAGTATTTTTGTTGTAAATAGATCGAATTTTCAGGATCTGTATTTTTTGTAGAAGGCTATAAAGCCCGAGACCGATTTTATAATAAAGGTTCAACTTCGGGGATTTATGAGCCGATAATACTTTCAAGCTTCTCATTTTACTTATTCATGATATAAGCTCTTTTGTTGTGATCTGTTCAACCATCATCTCTTTCTTTACTGTATTTATGCCTGAATGTGTATTTAGGTCATTTTCAGATTGATTAAAAAGCTAATAGCTGTCATCCTATTGGTTTATTAGTGCTATTTGATTTATAAATACCATCCTCATCAGTATTTAGCCATTTATATGCATGTGTTTTGTATTCGAGTTTGCCATCTTGGTGAGTTCTCCATCCCTGCACCTTATTGTCGAACTTCTGAGCAATTGCAACTAAAATCCTTGTAAACAAGTGAGTTTTATGCATGCCTTGAGAGTGGAAAGGTTATATAGGTCAATTGACTTGATCCATATCAGAAAACCCTAAAAACATTGTAAGTTACCAGGCATCCTCGAGCTATAACCTAGAGAATTTTCCTGGAGTGATAACAAACTAGCGCCATTGCCGGGGAGAGGAGATTGAAGCTCAGCTTCCCTGGGAGATGACATAGATCCATGCTTTGATGATAGACAAAGCTTGGAGATTATTATGGTTGTAATCATATTTCTGGAGACTCCATTGATATAAGGTGGCTTCAAGAAAATCAAGTACCAGAGAAAACCCAAAGGGGCCACTAGCAACACCTATTTCAGATCCAGAAGAAATTTTGAGGAAAGCTAGGGATTTACTGAGACAGACCAGCAGTGCCGCACAAAAATCTACCAGGTATTTCAATAAATATTTCTGCTATTATTTCTTCTACTGAAACTCTTAATTCCCAGGAATTTTTAGATACATCAGAAAAATCTAGGGGTTGGGCATCTTCAAGCACTGCTACTTGTGAAGATCCAATCCCTGGTGACTCCACTAGGATAAGTATACCACCGCCTTCTCAACAAGTATCTTCATCAGTGCTGCCTCCCACAATCCTATCCATACCCATTTCAAATATGGCTGCCCCTCAATTGACCAAGATGGAAAGGATCCTGGTAGCTAGGTATGCACCCTTAATTCTACCAAATCCTCTCGTAGCCATGCCTACTGGGGATTATCTCAAGTATATGCCTAAGTTTACAGGGGAAGGGGATTACACTGCTAAAGAACATCTAGAGGATTTTTACAGCTATGCTAAAAATATTAACATAGAACAAGAAGATGTATGGACTAGGTTTTTGTGCAAAGCCTAGATGGCTAGGCTAGGAAGTGGTTCAAGGAACTGCTTGCTGGATCAGTGGCAGTCATAGAGGCCCTAGATGAAATTTTCCTAAAGCATTGGGGAGAAAGGAGGGATCACCTCTACTATATCATAGAATTCAACAACCTGAAAAGAGAAAATGGGGAGTTTGTCTCCAACTTTACCAAGAGATTCAACAATATGTACAGCAATATCCCTATCGAAATTAAGCCCACTAATACCTCAGCTAGGATAACTTATGTAAATTCCTTTGAATCTGACTTCTGCTTACTTCTCAGAGAAAGGAGGTCTGCTTCCTTATCACTCATGCAGGATGCTGCCCTAGAGGTAGAGTTAAACATTTTGGCATCTCAGAAGGTAAAAGGGAAGATAGAGAGGAAAAAGCAGCCAACAAACTATAGCGGGGCTTCGGGATCAGAGAACAAGATTGAAAAAATGAACAAACTGTTAGATAACCTAACTATTGAAATGTCTAAATTGAAGGACCAAGGACATCTATCTACGAGGGGTAAAGGGCCAAGTGACTTTGCTCCTTGAAACCCAAATTTTGTTCCTTATAGAAGAGAAAACCCCCAGTTCAGATTCTCATAAGGGAGAGAAAACAAGGGGAATATTAGAGGATAAGAGCTCCATTTCAAAATGCTGTATTAGAAGAAGAGCTAGAATTCATTAAAGAAGAAGGAGAAGCTGAAGACAATATCCACTGCATGGAGGATGAGGTGGACTATTCTTTTTTGACACAGGCAGAATATGAGGAAGCCCTGATTGATGAGAAGATCACTGAAGAGGATGTGTATCAGGATGATGGTCAGGGAGGTTACAAACTGAGGTCTAGGCTGGTTTCTTCCCTCAAGAAGAATGCTGTACCTATCAAGCAGTCTGCTGCACCAGCTAGAAAGGTTGTTATTTTACGAAAGAAAGTGGTTGTACCATCCAAAGCATTGCATAAACAAGCACCTTCATCCACACCTAATCAAGTCCAAATCAAACCTACAACTCATGAGGTAAGGTTTCCAGATAGGTTGCATTATTCCTTCAACCTCAAGTCTGAAATTCAAAAATTGAAAATCCCTTTCCCTTTAATTGAGCTAATGAAGAATGATCCATTCAAAACCTCCATTCTGAATTCCCTTCAGTCCAAGGTGCACATTGACACTGACTTTGTGAACCTGCAAAATGAAAATCCTGTTGTAACCCTAGGCCCCATGATCGAAGACCTAAAGGACTCTTGCCCACCATTCTATATATCCTTGAACATCCATGATAAAATCCTCCATAACTGTCTGTTGGATTCAAGAGCCTCTCAAAACCTAATGCCAAAGGCTATGATGGATGAGATTGGCCTCAGCATCACCAAGCCCTACCATCTTTGAATCCAGGAAGGTCAAGTGCTTGGGCCTCATCAAAGACCTTGCTATAAACTTAACACAACTACCTTCGAAAAGCGTAATGATGGACATTGTAGTGGTCGATATTCCTCCAAAATTTGGCCTCTTGCTGTATCAGTCATGGAGAAAAGGACTAGGCAGCACCCTTCAGATGGATCTCACATATGTCACCATTCCCATGTTTGGAGGGGAGACTAAGAGGCTATACATGGAAAATCAGCTAGCATACATTATAAGCAAGGAGAGCCACTCAGTGAATCACCCCATCTACGCAGTGGACACTGCTTTTGGGTCTTGCATTTTGCAAATAGATGATAATCAACAGACATCAGTTCAGCTCACTAAGCCCACCTATCAGCAGCCCGAAGAAGTAACAACAAAAATCTGGACCATGTATTTTGATGGGGCCAGTGCTCAAAGCTCAGCATGCACGGGTGTAGTATTGATCTCCCCATCTAAGGAAAACATTCACCTGTCTTAATAAGCTTGATTTCAAAACCATGAACAACGTAGTAGAATATGAAGCCTTGCTACTAGGAGTTAAAGCTGCCAAGGAGATGGGGATCATGTGCGTGAAGATTTTTGGAGACGCAAACCTCATCATACAGCAGGTCAACAAGGCATTTTAGAAAAAAAATATCAGATTGAAGGCCTACAGGGATGAGGTATGGAAACTCAGAGACTTCTTTATGTTTTTTGAACTGTCATATATTCCTAGGGCTTTGAATCACCTAGCTGATTCCCTGACTGTCTCTGCAAGTCTGTTTTTCCCTCCATTACCCCCTAAGCTCAGCCATGATGTTCAGGTCAAGTACAGACCGTCTTTGCCAGACAGTGTAAAATTTTGGAGGGTGTTTGAGAATGATGATGAGCTTAGTAAATTCCTTTAGTTAGTAGATGAATTCTATGAAATACACATAGACTAGGAAAACCTTAACATGGAGGAATCCAAACAGCTCAAGTTAAAAGATAAAGTGTCTGAGTAGAATATTGTCCAATTGGCCAACAACTACATACCCCGAGGTCTAGTACCATTGGAAGAATTGTTTGATCACAATGACATCCATCTCAAGCCTGTCAAAAAGGAGCTAGACCCTGCTATCCAAAAGCAAAACATAGGCAGCCAAAGCCATCCTAAACTGATAAATCTTTCCACGGGGTTGAATGCTGATTAGAAGTATAAATTTTGTAGCTTGATAAAAGAGTTTGCTGATGTTTTTGCCTGGGAGTATAGTGACCTAAAAACTTATGACACCAATATCATCCAGCATATAATTCCTTTGGAGAAGGACATCATTCCTTTCAAACAGAAGCTAAGACCCATCAACCCTCTCCTATTACCAGTGATTGAAAAAGAGATCCACAAGCTCCTTAAAGCCAAGATCATAGTTCCCCTTAGATATTCCAAGTGGATTTCAAACTTGGTAGTGGTAAGAAAGAAAAATGGACAAATCAGGTTGTGTGTGGATTTTAGAAACCTGAACAAGTGTTCCAATAAGGACAACTATCCACTGCCCAAGATGGAACACCTATTGCAAAAAGTCTCGGCGGCTAGACTTATTTCCTTCCTTGATGGCTTCTCTGGATACAACCAAGTTGCTGTGCACCCTGATTACCAAGAGAAGACTGCCTTTACAACCCCTTGGGGCACCTTCATGTATGCTAAAATGCCATTTGGGCTAATGGATGCTGGGGATACTTTTCAGAGAGCCATGGACCTAGCTTTTGTAGGGCTAAAAGATAAATTTGTGCTGATATATTTGGATGACTTAACAGTTTACTCTCACAGCCATAATGACCACTTATAGCATTCAAGGAAGGTATTTCTGAAGTGCAGAGGGTATGGAATATCATTGAACCCCAAGAAGTCCTAGTTTTCAATCAAGGAAGGAAAGCTCCTAGGCCACATAGTCTTAGCTGAAGGTGTAAAGATCGATCCGGTAAGGGTGGAAGCAATTCAGTAGTTGTCAATACCAAGGTCAAAAAGAGACATTCAGTCCTTTTTAGGAAAGATAAACTTTGTGAGGAGATTCATTCCTAATTTCTCCAAGCTGGTAAAGCACATAACAGTCATGCTAAAAAGGGATGTTGAAATAAAATGGACTGACCATGTAAGAAACTCTTTTGAAGAAATTAAGAAACCCATCATGGGGGCCCCAACCTTGATTAGTCTCAACTACACCAAGGGTTTTTACATTTTCTCTTTTGCATCTTATGACATAGTGGTAACTACACTATTACAAAAGAATGATAAAGGTCTTGATCATCCAATTGTTTTCTTCAGCAGAACCCTGAGAGATGTTGAGCTGAAGTATGACCCAATTGAGAAGTAGGCTTATGATCTCATAAAATCTTTGAATACTTTTAGAATCTACATTCTCCATGCAAAGGTCATTGCATATGTCCCTTCAGCCACTGTGAAGGATGTTTTGACTCATCCTGACATTGATGGGAAGAGAGCTAAGTGGATTTCAAAACTTATTGAGTTCGATGTAGAGGTGAAACCTAGAAAGCTGGTAAATGCATAAAACTCATGGCCAAAGAAAACTGTGAACTGATGGGAATAAATTTCACGTGTGTCAAATCAGCAAGGGTGTAGATTGTGGTAGTAGCAGAAACATAAGTAAATCAAGATCAAAATAACAGTCCATTAGTAGCTGAGAACATATCTTCATGTGAGTGGTACTCAGGTATCATTCATTTTTTGCAAAAACTGGAAGTTTCTCCTTATCTCACTCCTAACCAAGCATGAGCTCTTAAGTTGAAATCTGTTAAGTTTTCAATAATTGACAAACTAATGTACTGGAGGGATTAGTCTGGAATTTTGTTAAGGTGTCTAGATAAAGAGGAAGTAGAGCAGGTCATACATCACTTTCATTCCAGTACATGTGGAGGTCACCACTACTGGAAAACCACAGCCCACAAGATCTTAAGAGTAGGATACTATTGGCCATTCCTCTTTGTCAATGTATGCACTTTTGTAAGGGCCTGTGACCAATGTGAAAGATTTATAGGGAAGCAGTAGCTCAAATCCTTTCCCCTTAGGCCTGTTACAGTGAATAGGCCTTTCCAACAATGGGGTCTAGATTTCATAGGTGAAATAAATCCATCTTCTAGTGGACAACATAAATGGATCTAGTAGCCACTGACTACTTTACCAAATGGATAGAATTAATACCCACCAAAAATGCCACTCATCAAGTCATCATGATATTTTTATATGAGAATATCTTCAGCAGGTTTGGTTGCCCAGTAAGGTTAGTAACTGATAATGCACCAGATTTTAAGGCTGGGGCATTAGTTAAAATGTGTGAATCAATGGGTATTCAACTGGTGCACTCCACATCTTATTAGCCACAAGGCAATGGCCTGGCTGAGTCATTGAACAAAAGCTTAGTTAGAATCATCAGGAAACTGCTAGAGACAAATCAGAAAAGCTAGGATTCAAAGCTTAAGTTTGCTTTATGGGATGATAGGGTAACAGACAAAAGATCCAAAGGAACTTCTCCATTCAAGCTAGTTTATGGCACTGAGGCCATCTTTCCTATCCAACTCATCCTTCCAGTGGAAAAGTTCTTTCAGGAAGAGGAAGATGAACCAAATGATATGATGAGAAGGATGATGGATTTGGTGGAGTTACAGCATATCATGGAGCAAGTTGTAGGAAAATCAAAGGCTCATCAACAAAGGATAAAGGGCATGTTTGACAAAAGAGCAAAGGCAGCCAAATTCCAGGTCGAAGATTGGGTCCTCAATTGGGATGCTGTCAGACAGGACAAGGGGAAACATGGAAAATTCGACTCTTTGTGGATTGGCCCTTTTGTGATAGCCCAGGTACATAAGAATAACACCTTCAAATTGAAGAGTCTGGAAGGTGAAGAGGTATTTGATGGCCTAGTAAATGGGCAGTTCTTGAATCTCTATATTATTTGAGGCTCTGAGGCCTTATGATTGTAAATTAGTAGATAGTAGGTTGTTTTGCTTTCAGAATAAATTCCATGCCCAATGGAACAATAAATGATAGTGTTAAGTTACTTTGTTGCTTTTAGGGAAAGGAATTTTGGTCTGGGGTTCTTGGGACCTCACTGGGAGGTTCCCATCCCCAAGTAGGAGCTAGATGTGATCTCCCAAAATAATTTATTTTGATAGAATGAAGAATTTAATTCATGCAATGAGGGATACAAATATCACTGATAGTTTGAAAGCCTCTGTTTTTTATTTGGATGAAAATTTCACAAGGTACAGTCGGTGGTTGGGCGAGGATCAGAACATCTCATTAGCCATTGAAATTTGGAAGATAAATAATAGGCGGAAAACCCTTTCGATGGTTAAATGGAATGCTAAATTCTTGACTGCCATCGAAACATTTTTAAACAATGATTGGAGGTGTAGTCCTCTATTACGCCGACGTTTTGGAGTTTCAGTTCGCTACGACATCGCCACTATAGAGAATCGAGTGTTTTGAATTCCTGATCATTTTGTGGGTTGAAGTTCTGATCGTGAAGCTAGTGGTTTAAGGTTTCGATGGTCAGCGTTTTGGATTTTCGATCATCGACAAAGAGTTTTAGTGGCTAGAGCGTCCGATCGCCGACAAATTTGGTTAGTCTTTCCGATCGCCGATGCCTGGAAGTTAGTGGTTTAAATTGCTGACACCACAATAGCGCTCAGATTTAAAATTTTGATGGTTAGTGGCTTGAGCTTCCGATCGTCGATCGCGAAGCTAGTTTTTTAAAGCTCTGACACTGCGGCAACATTCCCGTCTAAAGTTCCGATGCATTAGTGGTGATAGGTTTCGATCATCGAAATTACAACATTCAGATAAGAAGTTCCAACGGGATAGAGGATAGAGCTTTCGATGGCTGATGCAGAAACTGTCATGATGCTAGTAATTTGAGATGTCGACACTACGACAAAAATCAGGCCTGGGGCGTCGATGGGTTAGAGGAAAGAGCTTCTGATCACTGATGTAGAAACTGTTGTGATGCTAGTGATTAGAGCTTCCAATTTTCGATCGCGAAGCTAGTGGTTTAAAGCTCCGACACTGCAGCCGCATTAAGATAAGAAGTTTCGACACATTAGTGATTATAGTTTTGGATCGTCAACAAGCTAGTGATGGAAAGCATCGATACATTCAGATATAAAGCGTCGATGGGCTAGAGGACAGAACTTTCGATCGCCGATGCATAAACCATATCGACGTTAGTCATTTGAGGGACCAACACTGTGGCAGCATTGATGCTTGGGGTGCTGATGGGTTATAGGTTAGAGCTTCCGATCGGTGACAAGGTAGAAAATTCTGACGGATTAAACAAGAAAGATCACGTCAGTTAATCGTCGAAACACTGGATTTTGGCGGCAAAATTACACTGAACCAGTAGTGGTGATTATCAATGACTACTGCAGTTATTTAGTATTCATTCAGTGAACTAGATCTTCGTCATAAGTTAGAAAAATAGTTAGGTAGGGTTTGAAACCCTAATATGAAAAAACTATCACTTTCAAGTATTTTTGGTGTAAACAGATTGAATTTTCAGGATATGTATTTTTTGTAGAAGGCTATAAAGCTTGAGACCGATTTTATAGTAAAGGTTCAACTTCAAGGATTTAAGCTCTTTTGTTGTGATCTGTTCAGTTATCATCTCTTTCTTTACTGTATTTATGCCTGAATGTGTATTTAGGTCATTTTCAGATTGATTAAAAAGATGATAGCTCTCATCCTATTGGTTTATTAGTGATATTTGATTTATAAATACCATCCTCATCAAGATTTATCCATTTATATGCATGTGTTTTGTATGTAAGTCTGCCAGCTTGGTGAGTTCTCCATCCCTGCACCTTATTGTCAAACTTCTAAGCAATTGCAACTAAAAGCCTTGTAAACGAGTGAGTTTTATGCATGCCTTGAGAGTGGAAAGGTTATATAGGTCAACTAACTTGATCCATATCAGAAAACCCTAAAAACATTGTAAGTTACTAGGCATCCTTGAGCTACAACCTAAAGGAGTTTCATGGAGTGATAAAAAGGTCATTTTTAGTTGTTTTCGTGAATAAACAAAGTGGGCTATAGGAAGATTGTAAGGGATCAGTTATAAAAGACAAATGACTCCATGCCCAATGGAACACTAGAAGATAGCTTTAATTATTCTTTTTTAGGAAAGGCATTTTGGTCTGGGGTTCTTGGGACCTCACAAGGAGGTTCCCATCCCAGAGTAGGAGCCATATGTTATCTCCTAAATAAATTTTTCAATAAGTTCACTCAAAACAATTTATTTTTTAATCACTGATGAAGGTTTAAGGCCATATTATGGAAAATATTGGGATGACTAACAAGATTGGGATATCTGATGTTTTGTTTTTTAAGAAAATTTGAAATTTTTAGCTTTCAGTGGCATAGCTGAGTTTTTCAACAACTCATTAGCCACCAAAAATCTCACCTTTCGACAACTAACAGTTTTAACACAAGACCATGTTGACCGCCAAAAGCTTGCTGATAGCGTTTGTTTATGAAATTTTGGGAAAAGGAATC
Source organism: Pseudotsuga menziesii (assembly GCA_001517045.1). Classification (NCBI taxonomy): domain Eukaryota; kingdom Viridiplantae; phylum Streptophyta; class Pinopsida; order Pinales; family Pinaceae; genus Pseudotsuga; species Pseudotsuga menziesii. The sequence continues at coordinate 49,181 of LPNX011133471.1, forward strand.
TCGGTGGCTTAGGCGAGCTTTCCAACAGCTCATTAGCCATAAAAAACCCTTGGTTTCGGCAGCTTATCAGGTGATTGAAGGAGGGCATTAACCACCAAAAGCAAGTGAAATGCGTTGGGGAAAAGGTCCGCTCAAAAAACTCAGGTAATGGCTAAGGGTGGTTTCAAAATGGTCTCTAATCCATCTAAGGCATACTTTTGGCAGCTAAGACCAAAATTTCAGGACGCTCTAAGCCACTGAAAGGGGCCTTTTACTGTGAAAAGACATCATTTTAAAATGGTGATTATGAGCACCTGGAGAATAATTTTACAAAAACGCTTGGAGGTTTTTGTTCCTAACAGGTCAAAAAACAATAACCTAACTCAGTTTTCCTACAGGTTTTTCATATTGGGAGAATCAAATCCATCTCTGAGACCTAATTTTTGTATCTCAGAATTTCCTGTTTGACACATGTTTTTGAAATATAGATCCTGGGAAAGTTAAAACCAATTCCAAAAAACTGATAGAGGTTTTTTCTCAAAAAAAACCAATATACAAAAACCTCTTTCAGTTTATAAACAGGTGTCACATATTTGAAGGAACAAATCCATCTCTAAGCCCCATTGTTCAGCAGTTTGGCCAAATTTTTAGGGAAAAAGTTGACCTAACAGGGAAACAACAGTAGAACAACCTCCTCCTTCTTCTAAATCCAAGAAGTTTAAAAGAAACCTAAGATACATAAAATATAACACAAGGATGTATACAGGATGGTTAGTCTCCAAAGACTGAAGCGAAAGGAGGCCAAGGCAAGCCCTAGTAGCCACCACACCTTGGAAACCCTAGCTTTTAGTAGCAGTTAGTCTCCAACCTCCTGGAACTAGCAAGGGTGCTGTTAACACTCCTAGCACAAAGCCTTTAGAAGAAGAAATCTGAGAAAACAGGCTTAAAAATACATTTTTGAGAAAAACCTAATAATTTTTGCAAAACAAGGCTTTCAGTGGCTTAGGCGGACACTGGGGCAATTCATTAGCCCCTGAAAGTGCCACTTTTGATAGATAACAGTTCATATAGATTGGAATCTTAACCACCAAAAGCGGACAGAGGCTCAAAAGCAAGTTTTGGCATACAAGACCGGTTTTGGGCAACTAAAGATGGCTTAGGGACGTAGTCTAAAGATGAAAGACACTGAGAGAAGCATCATAAAAGGGTCTATTTAAGATATACTATGACATAACAACACAAAAGGCCACCAACCCTAGCTGTCAAGAGAAATCAGTGGCTTAACTGGTAGAGGGCCAGTAGCAGTAATCAACAGCAGTTACTTCAGTTATCTAAAAGTTCATTCAGTGAACTAATTCTTCAGTTAAGTTAAGACAAGTATTTAATTAGGGTTTTAAACCCTAATTTGCAAAAACTATTACTTTTGTTTATTTTTGTAAAAAACAGATCCAGTTTTTAGGATCTGTATATTTTGTAAGAGGCTATTAAGCCTAAGACTGATTTTATGAAAAAGGTTCGACTTCGGGGATTCATAAACCTATAATATTGTCAGCTTCTCATTTTGCTCATTCTTGAATATAAGCTCTTTTGTTATAATTTGTTCATCCTTCATCTCTATCTTTACTGTATCTATGCCTGGATGTGTATTTAGGTTAATTTTAAGTTGATTAATAACTGATAGTTGTCATCCTATTGGTGTGTTAATGCGATTTGAATTATAAGTACCATCCTTATCATGATTTATCCATTTATGTGCATTTGTTTTGTGTGTAAATCTACCAGCTTGATGAGTTCTCCATCCCTGCACCTTATTGTCAACTTTTGAACAGTTGTAACTAAAAGCCTTGTAATTGAGTGAGTTTCATGCATGTCATGAGAGTGGAAGGTTATATAGGTTATTTGACTTGATCCATATCATAAAACCCTAAAAATATTGTAAGTTACCAGGCATCCTCGAGCTACAACCTAGAGGAGTTTCCTGGAGTGATAACAAATCCCTCCCTCTCTCACGCACACACACACACACACACACACACACACACACACACACACACACACACACACATCCA
>LPNX011133471.1:52268-82268 GCA_001517045.1 Pseudotsuga menziesii
CCACTAAGGACCCCTGCCTCCACTCTATCTTTGTTTCTCTCTCTCTCACACACACATCCCTATGTCTCTCCTTACCACTAGCACCCCCTAAACTATAACCACTCCCCCCCTATCTATTCCCTAACACCGCCCTCCCCTCCACTCTATCTCTATCTCTATGTCTCTGTCTCCCCCCTCTTCTCATCCAATTACACCTAATCCCAACTCCCCCTCCTCTGCCTCTCTCTCTCTCACACACACATCCCTTGAGTTTTAAAACAATATAGTTAGGTTGAAGAAAGCAGGGGTGTTAGGGTGCTAAGACTTAGGGAGTGCTTGTTAATTCCCTCTAAACATTAAATGATCCCTTAGTCATGGAAATACCTTCTTAAATGCTCCTAAATGTCATTCGAGAAAAATGCGTACTCATTTTATGTGGTAAAAATGAACTCTCATTTTTGGTAATAATATCTAGTGCCCAATTTGTTTCAATATAAAAAACAACAATCCCTATCAGAGAAACACTTTATCATATTTCAAGCAGGTTTCATAGTCCAGGCGCAATTTCATTTTTCAAATAGTGCATTCATTCTCTTCTTCACCAGATTATCACACAAAATTTTGTTTTTGACATCAAGCATCTCCATCACAAGTGTCTAAGGATTGCTTGGATCATGCCATACATTGAGGATAAATAAAAAAATAATTAATTGAGCAAGAAAGAAACCAAGCTTGGGGAATTTCCTGTTGAGGAGCGCCATATAGAATCTCTACCATTTTTTTTCTTGCAATTGAGGAGCTAGAAAAGGAAATATTCTTCCCAATATTCCCCCTAACTTGATTATCTAGACACAATTGAGTAAGAAATAAACCAAGCTTGGGGAATCTCCCATTCAGAAGCACCATAGAGCATCTCTACCTTTTTTTTTCTTGCAATTGAGGATCTAGCAAAGGAAATATTCTTCCTAATATCCCCCCTAACTCAAGAGTATCTAGACACTATTAAGCAAGAAAGAAACCAATATTGGGGAGTCTCCCATTGAGGAGAACCATAGAGCATCTCTACCATTGTTTTTCTTTCAATTGAGGAGCTAGAAAAGGCAACATTCTTCCCAATATTCCCCCTAACTCAATATTATCTAGAAACAATTGAGTAAGAAAGAAACCAAGCTTAGGGAGTCTCCCATTGAAGAATAGCATTGACCATCTCCACCTTTTTTTATTTCATTTGAGGAGATAACAAATGAAAAATTCCTCATAATCTTCCCCTTAATTTGAGTATCTATACACAATTGAGCAAGAAAGAAACCAAGCTTGTGGAGTCTCCCATTGAAGAGAACTATTGACCATCTCCACCAATTTTTTTCTTGCATTTGAGGAGCATCAAAGAAAATATTTCATTGGTCATTGTGGTGGAGTATCAAGACACTTGATTTTTCAAGAAAGAAACCAATCTTCGGTAATCTCCCATTGAGGAGCACCATATATCATTGATCATTGTGGTGATGGGAAACTCATGTAATCGAGTAAGAAAATCAGAAAGGAAGAGGATAGCCAATGAAATCCTTGAAGAAATTAGAGAAAAGAAAAGAAATGACATGACCAATCGAAGACGCTCTATGGACACTCAACAAATTATGGTTGTAGAGGATGCCACCATTCTTCCTACCAATCCACAACAATAAAGACAAAAGAATTCTCTCAAGGGTCCTCTAATCTCCATATCAGTTGAAGAATGAGCACCACATGGCACTGATCAAGGAGTAAAATGTAGGTGAACATCAAGGCCACCCAAAACCTCTTCAGATTTAATTGGGGGTGGGTACACAAGTGACTAAGTGAAAGGGTCGTTGAATGTAGACTGTATGCTCGAAGAAGACATTGTTGTTCAGACCACCTAGGAGGATTTCCAATTGCCACCATCCAACCAATAACAAGAGACGAAAGGACATGAAGCTCATGTTCAAATGCCAGACCCACCGGGTGATATGGTATAGGGTGCAATTCCAACCTCCCCACCTCCATTAGCAACTTCACACCGAAGAGCTCCAAAACATATACATATTGATGAAAGTATAATTGGTTCACTTGAAGGTACGCCGTCTAAACGCATTATTGCATATCAATCTCAACAGATACTTGTTAACTATTTTGATTCCAAATGTGATGGAGATAAATTTAGATTGTTTATATCGTTGTTAAAATCTAGGTCTATGACTATTGTTAGGAGAAACTTAAAGATAAAGATCATAAACATTTTTGAACCAAGTTCTCATGTTGTCAGAAGTCTAGTACGTGCATTTTTGGTACTATTGGAAATAAATATCGTTCAAAGGATCACAATGCAGCTCGTCGTGTGTTGTCACTATCAACCATGAACAAAAGCACCAGGGCCCTTCGAATTCTAAATCCTACATCCAATATTGTAGGCTTGGATATCAAAGCACTATGTAGGTATTGTTCTAAAAGAGAACAAGTTGACTTTGGTCAAACATATGGCTGGTCCTTCATTGGCAGGTTTCCACGCTCCGATATAAAGCTCATTGATGCGGTAAAGGGACTAGTGCAAGAGTTTTGGCGTGACAATAGTAGACCTTCATCCAACCAAAAAGATGTACTAAAATTGAGAAGGGGTTCAAGGGATCATGATACCCACATTAAACATTTTCTTGATATGACACAAACATAATTATATGAGATATTTAGGCATGAACATAATGAACTTAACTTGGGCCAAAGATCCTTCGAGAAATGGAAACCATGGTATGTTAAAATAAACACAACTTGTAACACATTTTGCTGTCTATATCACATTGAGTACGGTTATTATTATGACACATATATACATATATTGGGTGTATTGCATAACACTCTTGTGCAAGAATGCTAAAATACATTGCCACCAACATCATCTAGAGACTTTATTCATATAATTTTGTGTAGAAGGATCGAATGTTGCACATTTTATCAAAGGCATTGCGTAGATGGGACATGCACAAGGTGTGGTGAAATGAAATTTTTGGAAAAATGCATACATGTGACCGATGAGCATGAAATTAGGAGACATGAAGTGAACTTGCAGTCATTCAAATATGTCACGTATGATATCAGTGGAGGGAATGAAAGAAAAAAAATACAATTGGTCACCTCTCAGATTAGTAACAAGTTCCTGAATAGTATTTTTTTCTTCATGTATTGCTACTTCATATATGTAACAACCTATTCATATGTACATATTTATTGTTGATCTACCAAGTACTTGTATGCAACTTCATGGAGGAATTATTTGAAAAGACACAACAGTATGTAAATCATGTACACGTGGCTCATTGGAAAGATCAGCAGTTTAGAACTTGCAAGGATACATTTTGTATTGTAACTATATTATCAGTGGTTTGTTTTGTGGAAAACTACACTCTTCAACCATATAACGAGATTCAGAGTCAATATTATCACTCACACTAGGTAGGCATAATGGTCCATATCACCTATAGACATGGGGCATATAAGACTGAAGAGAAAAGGGTTATATTGAAGGAGTATCACTTTTATATAAGTGATGACATGTGTCATGACCTCGATTTAGTACAAAACGAATTTCAATTGTTCTACAACCTCTTGAACGATAACAATATATAGATGCAAAAACATTGGATTTGGTATGATGGTTGTGCGGGGAAATTCAAAAATTCCCGTGTCATCCAATGGTTGTGTATTCTACGCAAGAGGCACATGGTGACACATATTTGGAACTATTTTGAGACCGGACATGGAAAAGGGGAACATCATGGAGTAGGTGCATGCATCAAGACTGCATTATGTAGGAAAGAGATGAAATTCACAACTATTTCTCTCATCCGAGATGTAAATACCATTGTTGAATGGTGTTGTTTAATGATGGGGCAGAGATCCAGAAGGAAATAAGACCAATCATCTAAAAAAGCACATGTACATAGATATTTTTTGGAGTTGGTTGATGTAGACTAATCACACCTATATGAGTTCTAGACCGTCCAAGGAATGTGCATTTCATTCAGTTAGAATGTCATACAATGCTATAGTTGAAATGTGGACAAGGAAACTCTCTTGTTTTTGTTATCCATGTAACATTGGTGAATGGGACAACTATGAATCCACACATTGGGTTGATAGCTGGGATCATGTATACTCCTTATTGGTCGACAAATAACTACAGAATTATCCCAGTTGGAGGAGGGCCAGTCGAGTATTTCACATGACTATGACCACATTTCAAATCTCGTACAACCAATTTCGACTATTAAGTTGATAACTTTGAAATGTTTGACGACTAGTTGTGTTTAGTTAGCTGAATCCTAGGCTTGCACTTTATTTTATGTAGGGCACATATACACGGTGGTTTCCTTGAGAGGAAATTAATGGCACATTGACTACTGGATGACATGTTGCTTGGATGGGAAGCAAACCCTCATTGTCTCATTAAGCGACTCCAAGGGAAATGATTTTCCAATTGGGTTGATGGTTATCAAAGGATAATATTTGACACAGGTTTCCCATGCACAAAATAAAAATGGTTATGTATTTGAATATTATATACTAGATAAAATTGTATACCATTATACACATCTCTAGCTGTAAACAATGCCAAGCAAGAACTCATCAAAGTCACATTACTTGTTGCCTTACTCCGAACATGAGAGGATAAAGGATATCATTTCTATTAGAGGTGATCTTGATGGTCTAGTTGAATGACCATAGGTAGGTAGTTAGGTGTTTTTATTTCATGGTCTCATTGATTATTTACATCTTGATAGATTGACCGCTTGATAGATTGATAAATTGAATAGACTTCTACAACTTGATAAATTGCACAAGCTTCATTATGGATTTTTTGTATTATATTCATACTTACATGACTCATACCATATATCCCTAGACCATTATATAGCACTATGTTAGCCAAAAATACGCACCTCCTATGGACAAGATCTGGTTCCCTAGTCTGAATGGTTCAGATAGAACAAAACACAAACACAAAATGCTAGGCTCTACCTATATCTATTTAAACACTTGAATGGGCTTCCATGCTTCTTATATTAAAAAATTTCTTCACTATCCTTGAAGTGTTTCCCTCAGTTTACCTGCAAAAATATAAGACAACAATAGAAAGTGATAGCATACAAGATATAGAAACTAGATCTATGCTTGTGATCAAGGAGTCAAGCAATATGTACACATGATACAACATATATGGGAAAGAGAAAAAAATATTTATTAACAATGATTGGAAAGAATACAAACTTGATGCCTTGGTGTTGAGAGTCCCATCCAATAGCACTTTTTCCTCTAGCTTCACCTTGCCTCTAAAGAATCAAGAATGATTTTGACAGAGTTTGGGTATGCAACACAATTCTTCCTCCTTTTTACCATGGGGGGTGAGCTAGTATTTAAAGGCATGGGGGGATAGGTATGGTTGAGGATCTCATGGGTGAGGTGGATATAAGATCCTAAAAGGGAGGATCTTGAGCTCCAGTTGGTTCCTAAACCATAGGGATGAGGCTCCACGGAGGTAAGCTTCGTGAAGCCTCTCGAAGCTTCTCTTTTTGCCTCGAAAAATTGAGCACCGCTCCTCCAATGAAGCAAACAGGCGGTGTTAAGGGGGTAATGCTTCTTTCAATAAGGCTAGAAGCGGTGTCACTTCTCTTTTCTCATGTATCAGGAGCATTACCAGCTCTTTGCTTTTTGGGTAACTCTTTTTGAAAATGGGGAAAGAGCGTTACCAACTCAAAATAAGGAAAAAATGTAAGGGGATATTTTTTCCTGTCATTTCTCTAGGGAAAAATTTGAGGGATTGGAGTATACAAGGGAATACCAATCTCATAACATGATGGTGACAAGATTTCATTGTAATAGAGATGCCCTCCAAAGTATGATGGTTAGAGGGAAACGATAGGCATAATACTTTGATAGAAGAAGGTGTAGTCCCAAGGCAAATTTCCAATGGTTGAAACTTCTCAAACATCACAAAATTTATGCAACACATTTTGATACATGTCCCAAATGATTCACAACATGGCTGCTGACCAATACAACACAGATCCATGTGAGCTACAAAAAATTCATGGCTACTAAAATACAGTGTAGATCCATGCGAAGAAGACTCAAATTTGGACATAGCTACCAGACATACAATGTAGATCTATGTCATACAGATGCAAATCTAAGCACATCCATAGACATACAAATTTGGATCCATGCTAGGACTTATACAAAATACTCCATCGCAACCTGGGGAAAGTAATAAGCGCTTTTACTAGATACCCAGGGTCTTCGTCTCCTCTTCCACAACGTATTATTCTATACATGTGATTACAATGTTCTGACATCGAACATGGTAGAAACCAATTGATTATCGATCAATGATGAGAACCGTTAACAAGTGCAAGGGAAATCACCATTGATTTCAATTATTCCCAAGGCATCCTAGTACGATCTCCTGAGTGTGAATAAATGATTTGATGTTGAACACTCAGTCAAATATTTTGATCAGAGGTCAATGATGTGAACCTGTGTCGAAAGAGAGAGAATATGTCTTTGATGCATATAGATCTCAAGGTACTAATTTGTTTCTAAGACTAATTCCTGGATGATGAACTGATGTCGACAAGAATAGTCTCATCGAAGGAGAGCCATGATGAATCCCACATCAATGACACAAAACTCGGAACAAAGTTATGGAATTTTGAATGTGATGTAACCATAGGACTGACTCAAAAGTAACTGACAAAAAATGTTGTTTTGATTGCAGGTGTAAAATCTCACGAAAATTTCCCTTTCGAACATAAGGCGGCATGACCAAAGACTTGTTAGCATTGACTTGACGAGGTAGAACACAATGCTCCAATGGACAATGCATTCTTTGAAAGGATCAAAGGAGTGGCATGACTCATGAAAGTGGATCGACTTAGATACAAGCCGAATACCCAATAACCTAAATGAAATGACGACAAGTGCCATGTTCAAAGGTGACTAAGAAATTCCATTATTGAAAATGAAATGTATTTCCCTTTTCCTTAATTTCCCCATCATGATTGATGAGTGACTCTTTTCGTTTTTACGAGTCCAAAGAGGGTAACAAACACTTGTTGTAGCTCGTCCTTCAGACAAGTTCAAAATCATATGTTTTATGAACCTAAGAAAGGATGGGTTCGTTCCCAAAAAAGGGATCTTTCAATGTTTAATTTAACGAGTCCAATGAAAGAAAACTTGGTGTAGTTCATGTTTAGAGAGTATGAAAAAACTAAAGAATATTCTGAAAGGGTCCTTTTTCGTATGATTTCATCCCTAGGGCCCGAAAAAGTATAAGATAATTCCTAAGAGAACTCTTCTAGTCATGATTGGCTAGAGTATACCTTTTTCGTAATTAGTTCCCCCTAGTCCAAAAAAAGGGGTAAACTATCACCAGGAAGACGAATATTCAGGTCCTTTTATGAGCGTGAATAAGACAAGTTCACTCGGCAATATTTTCACATTTTAAGATTCCCAAAAGAGCTTAAACAGGACTCTATTAAGGGGTCCTTTTTTCAGAATCCAATTTTAACGAGTTTGAAAAATAGTAAAAGTATACTCGATAGCTCTTCACTAATTTTTTTAACAAGCACGCTGAAGGTATAAAATGCACTTGGAACCTTTTTCATGTTTGAATCCAAATCACAAAAAAGAATAAACTAATCTCAAACCAGTTTTCATGTTTTAACCAGAGCAACGAAAAATGAAAAGTAAGCTCAATGCCATCTTACTTTTTTAACGAGCTCGAAGATTGATTGAAAGAATGCTTAGGAGACTTGCTTCATTTTTTAACGAGCTTGCGATAGAGAACAAACTATGCTCAAAACATGGTTTCATTTTTATGCAAGCTTGAAACCAAAAGGTAAACTTTGCTTAAAACATGGTTTCATTTTTATGCAAGCTTGAAAACAAAAGGTAAACTTTTCTTGGAACAACCTATTTCATTTTTTAACGAGCTTGACATAGAAAAAGAACTATGCTCAGGAATGGTTTCATTTTTATGCAAGCTTGAAACCAAAAGGTAAACTATGCTCAAAATGGCTCCCATCGACGGGTAATTTCCCAACATGATGTTTAGTGGTTGGAAATACACACCTATTGCGGACAAGAGCTGGTTCCCTAGTCTGAATGGTTCAAATATAGAATAAAACACAAACACAGAATGCTAGACTCTCCCTAGATTTGTTTAAATAGTTGAATGGGATTCCATGCTTCTTCTAGTAACAAATTTCTTCACTATCCTTGAATATTTTCCCTCAGTTTACCTGCAAAAATAGAAGACAACAATAGAAAGTGATAGCATACAAGATATAGAAACTAGATCTATGCTTGTGACCAAGGAGTCAAGCAATACATACATATATGGGAAAGAGAAAACATTATTTATTAACAATGATTGGAAAGACTACAACCTTAAAGCCTTGGTGTTGAGAGTCCCATCCAATAGTCCTTTCACCTCTAGCTTCACCTTGCCTCTAAAGACTCAAGAATGATTTTGACAGAGTTTGGGTATGTAACACAATTCTTCCTCCTTTCTCCCATGGGGGATGAGCCAGTATTTAAAGGCATGGGAGGATAGGTATGGTTGAGGATCTCATGGGTGAGGTGGATATAAGATCCTAAAATGGAGGGTCTTGAGCTCCAACTAGTTCCTAAACCATAGGGATGAGGATCCATGGAGGTAAGCTTCGAGAAGCCTCTCGAAGCTTCTCTTTTTGCCTTGAAAAATCGAGCACCGCTCCTTCAATGAATCAAACAGGCGGTGTTAAGGGGGTAATGCTTCTTGAAATAAGGCTAGTAGTGGTGGCACCTCTACTTTATCATGTATTAGGAGCCTTATCAGCTCTTTGCTTCTTGGGTAACACTTTTTGAAAATGGGGAAAGAGCGTTACCAGCTCAGAACAAGGAAAAACTGTAAGGGGGATATTTTTGCCTGTCATTTCTCTAGGGAAAAATTTGAGGGATTGGAGCAGAAAAAGGAATACCTATCTCATAACATGATGGTGACAATATTTTGGTGTAATGCACTCTATCTGAGATATGTCTATTGCATCTACCTTGAATCTCAAAGTTGTTCCTATAAGGACATTAGTCAACACCCCAAGTTTTCATGGAACTTCCTAATTAAAGTGTTACAATAAGGTATTAAAAACTTCCCATTAATTTAGACACCCCAACAATTTTGGGTTTTTATGTTTGACCAACATTTTTGGATTTTTATATTAGACAGAAAACAACACAACATTTTGCATTCCAAAAAATCATGAAACTTTGCTTGGAAGTTGAAGTCTTTCTTGCATGCCTTCTATAGCCGTAGTTGTTTCGCACGCTCTATCTTAATTATTACTTTCATTTCAACACGATGTTTTTCCTGTGAGAATATTGCACAGGACAACCTTTCCTTTAAGGAATGGAGGAGGGCTAGTCGAGGACTGAAGGTGAGGTACTGTAGCCCCTTTTGTTAGTGAACCATACTAATTGTAGATTATGATGTAGAGTAATTTTTAACATTGTAAAATGAAGCAAAAGAGAAGTATCCACATGACATACCACATAAAGCATATCCATTAGTGACATACTACATCAAGATAATACTACATAATACATACTACATTGATATCATCCATTACATGACATACTACATCAAGGGCCAATCCTAGTAACCCTAGTTTGTACAGTAAACTCTAGTTTAAATTCTAAACCCTAGAAATCCTAGTTTGTGTTGAAAATCCTAGAAAACATAGTTTGTAGCCACTAACTATCATCTATAATCACTAGTACCATTTATTCAATGTCACCATTGTTGAATATGTCATATCAATTGAGGTGAAAGGTAATCCTATCCTAATAACCATGGCTAGTCCTAGCTTACAAACCCTATAGCCAATCCTAGTAACCCTAGTTTGCACCGTAAACCATATTTTGCATTGTAAACCATTGAAACCATGGTTTAGAGCCTAGAGGTAGGAATTCTATGCCCCGAGTAGGGATTCAACAGGTGTCCTTGAAATCCTATAGGAGGTGGGATTCAACATTCCATAGAACGATGACCATGGATCATATTGACGAAACGTCAACTCCGTTGGATTTAGGACATCAGGATAGTGTTAGGGGTGGCCCTCTACTGTAGATCCATGGACAAGGGATCAATCACTTTTGGAAACTACGGTTTTTATCGGTAAGGGAATGTGAAAATTTTGCACATAGGGGTCAAATTTCAAAATTACTCGACCGTGAAAGTGTGGCTAGAGTTTCGACATGGAAACTCCCTAAACATGCTTTCATGGCCCACCCAAACCCCATTTTGATGCATGATTGCCATTATATTCCCTTGGTAGGGATTCAACAGGTGTCCCTAAAAGCCTGTAGGAAGTGGGATTCAATGTGCCATAGAATGATGATCGTGGCTTAGATTGACGAAAATTCAACTCCGTTGGATTCAAGACATCATGATAGTGCTAGGGGCAGCACTCTACTTTGTGTCCATGAATAAGGGATCCTATTTTACGTCAATTTTGGAAAGTAGGGTTTTGCTCAGTAAGGGAATGTGAAAATTTTGCATATAGGGGTAAAATTTGAAAATTCCTCGACCACGAATGTGTGGCTAGTTTTCCCACATGGAACCCCCCTAAATACGCTTGAAAAAATCACTGGAACCCAATTTTGATGCATATTTTCCATTCTATGCCCCCTGTAGGGATTCAACAGGTGTCCGTAAAAGCCTGTAGGAAGTGGGATTCAACGTGCCATAGAATTTTGACCATGGCTCGGATCGAAAAACCGTCAAATCTATTGGATTTAGGTCATTGATATAGTGCTAGGGTTGTCCCTCTACTATGGGTACATGCACAAGGGATCCTAGTTGTTGGTGAATCCCATCAACAAAGCTTTGTCGATAGGGGTTCCCACTCTATCGACGCCCTACAACACAATCTCCCTGAGCACCGGCCCAGACAGGTTTTACCCTTCCCAGAAAATTCTGTGGAGCAGATGAGGTCTCACCTGAGGTGTTCAAGGGAGAGCTGTCAGGACTGAGTTTCCAATAGTGGGAGAGGAGGATATGGGGATCCGACAGAGGGAGCTCATAACTTATTTGATCCTCATACAGTATCAAAATATCGCAGCATTATTTCTGGAAATCATAGCACATCAAACAAAAACATAGATTTCATTAACTTAAAACCAATAGATCGCATTGATATGGTAGGAAGAGAATGAATCGCATCTATATCATGTCATTCTAACAAAACAGAGTCGCATCATCATAACATATCTATAACAACAGAAAAGAATTGATCCATACTCATCGCATCATATAGTAATCTTGCAAAAATACGCCACATTACATAATCCTTCTCCAAAACTGGAGACTGCATACATCAGGAAGAAGCCCAGATAAAATCATAGTCAAGACAGAAAAGTCTCCATAAAATAGATCGCACCAGATCTTATCCCTTACAATCGCACATGCAATTACATACAATTGTTCGCAATTGCTCATGCAAAACATATGCTTGATTCACGACTCCTCAAAATGGATCAATAAATAGGCTTATACCTTTACATCAAGGGTCCACTAATAACTGACTTCTAACTGCTACTGACCTATTGCAACAAAACTTGGTCAAAATATACATAAAATATTCAAAAAAGGTTATTTTCTCGCTTATCGCACCAATATGCCCTTGCGCAGTACTGCATGAGCTTGCGCAGTTGTCGCGATGCTGCGCAACTCACTCACCCAAAACCCCTTTCCAACAAGCCCCCAACACAGTTTTGTGGCTCATCCTCGAGCCACGTCAAGTTGACAGGATGTGTGCCGAATTCTTGTCCTTAAAATATTCAAATTGCTGCATAATTTCACGAACCTGCAATTGGAATTTACTGGCGATGCTCTGACAATTAGTCAAAGTTTGCTGGATGGGGTGCTCCTCACTAGCCTTGCTGTTGACTAGTTGTCAATTCCCTTGAATGACCTGGAGCATGGCGACGGCCTTAACAACCAAATGGCCACCGGTTTCTTGGAATTTGTCAAGCTGCTCGAGGTGCTTTTGCTGGCGTTCTTATGCCGTGGCAGCTCGCTGCTCCAGATCCTTCAGTTCTATGGCCCAAGTGGTATGCACCATTAGCGGCATGGCCTTTAGTGACATCTTCAGGGTTGTTAATTGAACCTTTGCCTCTTGCACCTGCACAGTTAGCTGATTAAGTTGCTCATCCTAAACAATACTTTTCCAAAACGGTGTGGTGTCCTCCATAACCATTTTAGCCTCTTGCTCCATGGTGCTGAACTTAGTGGAAATTTCTTCAATGGAGGTCTTGCGCTTCGCAACCTGCTCTAGCGACATTGTGGGTTGTACCTAGGCCTGGAGTAGCAAGTTATTGTCTTGAAGCTGAACTAGAGTCTACCCCAATCGCTTAGCATGCTTGACTGGGGTGAGCCCTATGGTGTTGTAAAAAATGTTCTGGCAGGCATCAGAAATAGCTTGCTCAACTTCGCTGCACCTATTCAACAATTAGGCAGTCTTGCGACTTCTTGAGGTCGGTAATCTCTTCAGCATCCTTCTGCCACAACTTGGTCTGTGTTGCCTTCAACTGGTTTATTTCTTGTAACTTCTCCTCTGCTAATTGCATGCAGACCTAGTGCAGCTCCTCTGCTTCCTTCTTTAGCTTCTTAGCGGTATTTCAGGCCTTGACATAGCCCTTAGCCAAATCTTTTTGCCATGTTGCCAAATCTAGCATGGCGCCATGCTGCAACTCAACCAACGCTATAGAGGATAGTTTGTTCAAATCCAAAGTCATGATCTGGATTGGGTGTAGCTATTGGTGGACTCATTCATTGGCGGCGTCAATCACAGTCAGGGGAACTTGCATGTTCTTATCCCGGGCCTCAGTGCTGATCAATGGGCTGCCCTGCAATAGAGGTATTACTGATGGTTGCTTGTAAACAATATAAAAAAGGGAATCTAGTCTAGTTCTTACTGCACCAAATTCTTCATGCTTGGATTCGCAGATCACCGTAGCCACAGCCGTAGAGGAATTCGTGATGGATTTAACAAGCTGCTGTATCTGGTATTCCATCCTCGATTTGGTACCACTTCCTGCCTCGTAATCCTGATGCCATTTGGTGCAAGTCTCCTCCCACATTCGCTGTACTGCATCTTTAGGGTCCGTCGATGACTCATTGTCGGAGTCATGGGTGCTTAATTCTCACGGGGCAAGGTCTTTAGGGACCTCTGGGGGTAGCTCCTTATCTAGCTCCTCTTGACTCACTGGGACGCTCTAGTCCCTTGGCCAATCTTGCACAATAGCATCCAAATCCTATGTGGTGACTTTATAAGGCAAGGGTAGCCATTTTTGATCAGGGTCCCAGCTGGCCTGAATATGAATGGAGTGGGGTCCAATATCAAATATAAGGATCTGCTGATACTTGGCCGTGGTGTAGGGAGAAACTCTAGGAATAGCAACGGCAGCTGCTTGCAATGCTTCCCAATAGATCTAGAAATGAATAGCACAATTTTTTTGGTGACTGGGTTCTTCGACCCACCATAGGTTCTGATAGCGGGCACCGCGACAAACCATGACTACCTCAACCACCATTGGTTTGTATTCCTCCGGTTCCATCCAAGCAACAAGAGTGATGAGAATCAAAATCTAACTATATGAAAAAGGCCACCCAGTTTGAGAAGCAAGTGCATCCTCAAGTAACTGATTCAACAAAAATAAATACCAATTCATTTGTACCCCCTTAGCACATTTTTGGGCATAGGCAACAACACCCGAATTGCATTGGACTAGTTGATTACCGTGAACAACCTTGCTAGCCAGAATTCTTGCACCAATGCACACTGTTTGTGAGTTGATATTGTCAATGCAATAAGCGCGACCATCCCATTGTAAATAGAAGCGCTCCTTCAGCTACTGTACAAGTCTCTTATCTGTATCTCTTCCACGAATATATTGCGTTGAGTCCTCCCCAGCCTTAGGCAAACCAATAATGCTTGCAATCAAGTCGACGGTGATAGGAATTAGTGTATTCAGCCAAAGCATCCCTCCATGGAAGCACTCCAATAGATGCTTCACACACGCATGTGCTTCGTTCAAATGGCCAAAATGGGGCATATTTATGAGCCCCAATAACCCATCCTTTTCTAATCCACTGGCCCATGGTTTCATAATTCACTGAATGGGACCACCATGCATCGTATGGAGAGATTCATATGGATCGTCCCAGACATCTTTAAGCAGGAGTAGGTTGTGATCGTCGAACTTGAGCTTGTTCAACATAAGGATGATGTCAACTGAGTAGGTCATCCCTTCCGGTAGCATTGGAAACTTGGGCGGGTACTTCTGATTCTTCGATAGCTTCTGGGGCTTAGCTCCTGGACACGTAAGAGTGACGTATCCCAAGATATCATTCACCAAAACACCCTGAGGTGCCGCGGAATCAACAGCTCCTGAGCTCGACGACCTAGTCTATGCAGTGCCTTCTCTGTGCACCTTTGCAGACGTGTGAGTTTGCCTCTTCTCTAGTGGGGTAGGGCTAGGTCTTTGAGTCTGCCACTTCCACTTTGGACTGGATGACAAACCCATTGGCATACTCATGAATTCCTCTTCCAAAACTGTGGGCCAAACAGGGAACTCGTCCTCACTTGAAATCTCAATAGCGTTAAGGCTACTCAGCATCCCTCACCCCTCACATCCTGAAAAGAAGCTCAAAAGATCGAACTACACTTCACTTAATAATCTGCTCAATACTTGCACATAATTCACCTTCTATCTCTGCTCTCGCAACTGAATAATTCCATTCGATGCATCCCGTGCAGTGTTTTATAGCCACTTCCAATTCCAAATCCATCATTACCAGATCTAATTTCATCATTTTTGCCAAATCAGGTATTAATGCAAATCTGTCGGGGATATTATGCTTCTAATGGTCAGATCACCCATTACTGCGGGTCACTTCAACAAGTGCCACCAGCCAACTGGTTTAACTACTTGCATTTATTACTTGATTTGACCACCCCACATCCCAACAACTGTAGCAAAGGGTCAGCCGACTACCACTAACAATTGTAACTACCTGCATTTTTTTTTACTTTAGGTGGTGCGCATCGTCGGCCCAGTTCTATAGGTCTTCAAGCGACTCCCGTTGATGAGATTTGGCAACATTGTGCCATCTAACTGTTGTAACTGAACTGCACCGCCAGATGTAACAGACTGAACAAGATAAGGACCTAACCAGTGCATTTGTAACTTACCTGGATGCTTTATAAACTTATTGTCGTATAACAACACCAAATATCTTGTTGCAAATTGTTTATTCTTAATATGGAAATCATGCCATGCCTTCTGTCTATCCTTTGCAACCTGTTGGTGGAAGCCTGCGATGAAATGATCTTCTTCAAGCTGAATCAACTGTGCAGTATGTTCTTCTAATGCTGATGCATCATCCATACCCGTCAATCCGGCAATGTGAAAGATGGGAACGATATATTCCATAGGCATGACTGCCTCTTTCCCATACACCAACTCAAATGGTGTCTGACTTGTTAGCCATTTGTAAGTAGTGTGATAGGCCCATAGGACTGCAGGAATTTTTAATTCGCAGTCATCGCGGTTATCGTTACATACCTTGGTCAGCGTTGTCTCCAAAATTTTGTTGAAGGCCTCAACGGTACCATTTTCCTGCGGATGGTAGGGTGTACTCTTCTTATGTTGTGTTTGGAGATATTTAGTTAGCACTTTTACCATCTGGTTGACAAAGTGACTTCCCTGGTCACTCATCAGGATTCTAGGACACCCAAATCGCATCACAATGTTCTAAAAAATAAACCAAGCTGCTATAGAAATGGTACAATCAACGAGTGGAGCAGCTTCCACCCATTGAGTCAGGTAGTTAGTTGCAATAATGATATAGTGAGTGCCAGTGCGCTTACCTGGTGGGTTGATAGGACCTACAAAGTCTACAGCCCATTTATCAAAAGGTTGCAGAGTCACTTGCGGCACTAGTGACATCTCATCCCTCTGCAATGGCTTACCAACCCGTTGGTAGACATCACAACTTCTTGTGTAGTATGTGACATCATTATGCAACATGGGCCACCATAGCCCAGCACGCAACACTTTGCGTGTAGTAGTGCAGCCTCCATAGTGACCTCCCGTGATTCCTACATGTGTTTATTCGAGAATGGGACCCTATTGATGTGGCAAGACACACCGTCGCAATATTTCATCTGGTGCAAGTTTATATAGTTTTCCAGCAATTAGTTGAAAATTGGAGGCTTTTACGACCAGCTTCTTCTTTTGGCTAATCGACATGTCTGCTGGGGGGACACCAGTAGAAAGAAACTGAACAATTGGTGCATAGTGATCATCTACAACTTCAATTTGGAACAATTGTGCATCTGGAAAGCCATCATCAATATTGGTTGGTTCTTCACCATTCTCAACACATGACAAATGATCCAGACCAGCATTCAACCGTCCTAACTTTACTACTATTTCAAAATAAAACTCTTGGAACAAAAGAAACCACCTATAGATTCTCCCCCCCAACACAGTCTTATTGACTAGGTATTGCAAAGCAAAATGGTCAGTGAACATCTTAAAGTGTCCACCCAACAAATAGTGCTTGAAATTTTGCAGAGCATAAACTATTGTGAGGCCTTCCATTTTAGTCATGGTATAATTTCGTTCGGAAAATGATAACTTTCTACTAGAAAATGCTATTGAATGATCCAAGTCGCCTTCACCTGGCTTCACAAGAAAAACCCCTAGCATAGTAGAAGAAGCATCAATATGCACATGGAATTCTTTATTCCAATAAGGAAAAACTAGTATTGGTGCAGAGGCCATATTGTCCTTCAGGGTGTCAAATATTCCTTGAATAAAATCTTTAAATACAGTGACAACTATGCAGGATAATACAGCAGTGCATTCTTCAACCCAAATGGCATGACGGTATATTGGAAAGATCCCCACTCGACGACAAATGTAGTCTTATGGTGATCTTCCTTCATAATTCGGATATGGTGGTATCCCAAAAATCCATCTATGAAGGAATACACCTCCTGGCTGCTTACACCTTCCAAGACTTCATATGTGAAAGGGGTCGAGAATGGATCATGTACACATGCATCATTCAATTTTCTCAGATTGATACAAATGCGGATTTCACCAGTCTTCTTACCTTGGACCACCATCGGGCTTATCCACTCTGATTCTTCTACAGGTTTGATGATCTCAACATCGAGCATCCTATCGATCTTAGCTTTCACGCGATCCTTGTATCATGGGTTAAGTCTATACGGCCTCTGGCATACTAGTTTTGCATCTGGCTTGAGTGGAATATTCATTTCCCCCAAGTCATCGAGTATTCCCTTCATTTCTGAAAATCACGTTGGGAAAAGGACCTAGAATTTGTGCAGTAGATCTATGACTTTGGCCATCGTCTCTTTGCCCCAATAGTCTCCAACATTAGAAAATTTCAGATTTTCTGCTGAACCAATGTTAACTTTCTCGATCCTCAACAGCCGGTTCATTGAGTTCGTTGGTATGTCGAGAGCTGCGACACCATAGCTTCCTTCAGAATATGGAATATTAACATTCCGCAGCTCATCATCGTCTTCAGGTTCCCCAGACAAGTTGTAGCACGTCATGATGGATTGGATGGAGCAATTTGCATGAGGATCAATAGGGTATGCAACAGGGATGAATTTTAGTACTATGTCGTGGATAATATGCAAAGTGTTACATGCCTCGGGTTTGGCATCCTAGAAGCTAAATTTTTGCACAAAGGAAACTGTCTAGTCCTCCCAAGTGGTAATGGTTCTCCGCAATTCTGTTTCCACATACCAGGATCTTGGCATCTCTTCTAGAGTATGAGAAAAAACGTGAACCCACTCATCTCTGGGCCACGATGTCCATAACGTCTGACATTCGATCAAATTACTAGCCGGGTCATTTCGTCCATCATGTCTCCCAGTATGATAGACCTCTACATCGCCAAAATGGACCATCATCAATCTGCAACATTTCTCCCAGTCATGGATCATCTATTTGTGTGTCTCCCACCATCTAGCTGGAGTAGCCTTCAATGTTACATCAAGAGCTAGTATCCTTTGTGGTTCAATAACTTTCTCTTCAAATTCTTGAAAGAACATAGATAGTCTTGGCAGTCCCTCATAAATGGGAAACTCGACACTCTCAGTCGCAACATGTCGGAGAGACTGGGTAATCAACCCGCACTTTCTGAATGATACCTCATGCAACCAATTCTGCCAATTTTCTAGAGCATTGTCTGAGTCGAAGGACACATAATTTGTGTTGTGCCATCCAAGTTTTCCATTGATAGTAGGTTGGATATAGTCCTCAGAGATGTTATAAGCATGATCCCAACTTCTCTCGACTTCATCCTTTACTGGTTCGATATATCGTCGTCCTTCCTAAGGGTCCATAGGAGCAATGACCCTAACATCCTAGTTTTCAAATGTCATATCACATTTTTTGAAGTTGATAACTGCCATGCTATGATTATCCCATCAAATTCCTAGAAGTGCAGGATAGGAACCACCATCTCCTACAACTTCTATCACATCAAAGCCAACACATGTTTTCATACCTTGAATGTCAATAACCAAGTTTGAAACCTGACCAATGGGTTGAACCTTCGCTTGGTTTGCTAAACATAGCTGTACCGATGACCATCCCAATGTCGGATTTCCCATCAATAACCAGGTTTGCTTTGTCAGGATGTTTACATCTGATCCAAGGTCCAAAATGACCGATTCAACCTCATAATCCCCAATATGGACATTCATCCTCATCTCCTTTCCAGTCTTCCTTTTTTGCAAGGAATTCACAGTGAAATCCTTCACTGTCTTATCCAGGAGGTGCAATAATTCCTCAAGCTCAACAAGGGCATCCGAGTCCCTCACTAGCGATAGACAACTCTCAAATAACTTCTGCAGGGCACCATACTACCACGATGGTCATGCCTCTGTAGATGGATCGAAAGCAAATGGCATATCAACAATTGGTAACTTACCTGGATTTCTCCTGATTTTGTTCTTTGCATCAAAGAAGGTATATTTCTCTGTCGCAATATCAAATGTGACCTTCTTCTTACCAGTGAGTGAGAATCCCAACGTCGACATCCTTCATCCGTGGCTTGGCCTAAATAGTGGCAACTGTCGATCCCTGGTTCAAAGGCGGGTTATGATTCAATGGTTGATTCATCGGTTGATTCTACGTCTAAGGCAGATTCTGCATCTGAGTCTATGATGAGACCTGGTTCTGCATTATTGGCTAGTTTTGAACTTGGAGTGCAGGCTGATTCTGATTCTGTGCATTTTGTAACAGAGGAACTTGTCCTTCCTACCATTTTGCAATCAACTGAGGGAAACTTTCAACATTATGATCACTGGCTCCACAATATGTGTACTACGCATGAGGGCACTCCCTTTTGTAATGCACAAATACCCCATAGGTATAGCATTGGACTGATTCACGACCTCATCCTCCCTCACGGCCGAATCCTCCTCCTCGACCTTTGATCCCTCCACGAAATCCTCCTCGGACTCCTCCTTGCTGATACTGTGGTTGGGCCATTTGTTGCTACGGTGGGTTAGGTTGTTGCTAGAAATATTATGTGGCTTGAACATATTGTGGCTGATTATACTAGAGTTGTAGTGCTTGGTTATACTGTGGTTGTACCACCATTTGCGGTTGTAGTGTGAACTGTGGCTGCGCCATAAACGGTTGCTGTGGCTGCGCAGGGAAAAACTCCAATGGAGGTGGTGGTGTATATGGTACCTGTGCTACTGGTTGTACTACTTGCAACTGTGCTTGCACTATCCAGGGGTCCTCTCCTTTCACAAAGTATGAATCATACGTTCTTTCCTGGAGCAAATCATAAGCACGGAAGTTTTTTCCATAATGTCCAACTGACCGAAAAAATGTACAGTACAAAATTTCTACTTTGGTGACCATATTTTGCATGTAATCTTAGTTCTCGTGTCAATTCCCATAGACCTGATAGATGCGACACCATGGCGCGTCAACACCAATCAACGAGTTCGGGGCTCCTGACAGCATGTAGTTCCGAAATGTCAGACAGGTATCCTTGGTATGTCCGTTTGCATGGCAACGGGTGCACCAAATATCATCAGGATCTTCCTTAGCATTTTTGATGTCTTTCAATTGCATCGTTAAATTGGCCAACTGTTCCTAAATCTGATTCATTCCAATGGCAGTTTCCCCTACTGGCGATGCCCCAATTTCATCACGGTATCTAAAGCCTCGCTTTGTGTCACAATATTTTGCTACATTAATGGTTGTTGGATATACGGGACAAGCGCCATGATAAACCATTCTTTATGCTGAATGTTGCTCATCTGAAAACTGACTCGAACCATCAATGTCTTAAATCGTTGATCAAAATCCCAAATTGTTTCATTGGGGAATTGTTTGATCTCTTTCAATTCATTAATGTACTGAGCTTCGGACTTTGGTTTCTTAAATTCCTCAAATAGCCCTATTCTGATCTCGTCCAATGTTTTTGCAGTACCTACCTGAGGCACCCATGTGAATCTCATAAACCATTCCAATGCGCTGCCCCTCAGAGTAGTGGCTAGCTGACTTTTCTTGACATCATCATCGATAGTTTGTCGATCAGTCTAGATCGCTTCACATAAGAACTGGTAATTATCTGGATCATCGGTGCCATTTCCATTAAATATCGGCAACTTCATTTCATCTCCCACCATTTTGGACCTTCTTCCTCCTGCTGGCGCTATATTACTAGACTGTTGCTGACATGTCAAGCAAGTCGACGTAGAATGCACGTTCCTTCCTTGTGGTGGAGTAGTGCATGGAGGAGTAGACACATTACTACTGGGGTTCGATCCTATTGTTCTTCTGGGTGTAGCCTGGGCTTGTATGTCCTCATCGTCACAAAAAGGTCACTTCGTCCTGTGTGGTTGTTCCTCACGGTATCGCACTTTGACTTCAGCAAGACCTTGTCCCATCCTCTGCCTCTTTTCTCGAAACCTTGCTCCTCCCCTCATACAACCACTTGTTTCTTTGATGACCTTTACATTTTCACTATAACTCATGCCCATATACCCCTTATTACCTTATGCATTTCCTCCCTTTCTATCGTGGTGCCTACATCCCCTATACACCAGAGTTCCACTACTCTTGGTCCATCTTTAGGATACCCTTTTCACATACTAGTTGCTTAATCGACAGTTGTAGCGACAATAAGAACCTTCCACGAGGTCCACTGAAAAAATCCCTTTCCACCTCGTTGAAAGATTTATTAGTATCAACAGAAAACTTAGTGTTGTATCCTTCTAAGATACTATCCAACCATAGCTTGACTTCCTGCGATGCCTTGTTGCTAGTTTCTTGTAGTGCCTGGATTAATTCTGGGGTCCAGGATGTCGACTCTAATCCTTGAAATTTTATCTTCCGCTTAGCGAACTTTGCCAACCATTCATGCAAGAGCATAGGGAATTCACAAAAGAACCATTCATGAGGACTGTCATGGATATATCTATCCAACTAGTGGCCCGTTGACAGCTTAGGCTTCTAGTTTTTAGCTTCAGCAAACTCCCATAACTTCAGGTCAAACCCTCCCTTGATCTCCGATTGAGTAGAATTCCAGAACATATCCCCCTCCTATTTGCAACTTTTTCCTAGCAATGGAACCATTTGTTGACGAAGCCCACCAACAAAGATTCATCAACAGGGGTTCCCACTCTGTCGACGCCCTGCAGCGCAATCTCCCTAAGCACTAGCCCAGATAGGTTTTACCCTGCCCAACAATGTTTGCGGAGTAGATGAGGTCTCACCTGAGGCGTTCAAGGGAGAGCTGTTAGAACTGAGTTTCCAACAGTGGGAGAGGAGTATATGGGGATCTAATAGAGGGAGCTCATAACTTATTCGATCCTCATACAGTATCAAAATATCACAGCATTATTCATGGACATCATAGTGCATCAAACATAAACATCGATTGTATTAACTTAAAACCAACAGATCGCATTGATATGATAGGAAGAGTCTGAATTGCATATATATCATGTCATTCTAACAAAACCGAGTCACAGAATCATAACAGATCTATAACAACAGACAAGAATTGAGCCATACTCATCACATCATATATTAATCTTGCGCAAATATGCCACATTACAAATTTCTTCTCCAAAACAAGAGACTGCATACATAAGGAAGAAGCCCAGATAAAATCACAGTCAAGACATAAAAGTCTACATAAAACAGATCACACTAGATACTATCCCTTACAATCGCACATGCAATTACATACAATTGTTCACAATTGCTCATGCACAACATATGCCTGATTCATGACTCCTCAAAATGGATCTATAAATAGGCTTATGCCTTTACATCAAGGGTCCACTAATAACTGACTTCTAACCACTATTGACCTATTGCAACAAGACTTGGTCAAAATATACATAAAATATTCAAAAATGGTTATTTTTCCGCTTATCGTGCTAATCTTCCCTTGCACGGTACCATGTGATCTTGCCCAACTACCGTGATGCTACGCAACTCACTCGCCCCAAACCCCTTGCCAACACTGGTTTATGTCAATTTTTGTAACCAGGGTTTTGCTCAGTAAGGGAATGTGAAAATTTTGCACATAGGGGTCAAATTTGTAAATTCCTCAACCGTGAACATGTGGGTAGCATTCCCACATGGAACCTCCCTAAACACACTTTCATGAACCACCAAAACATTTTTTTGATGCACGGTTTCTAGTCTATGCCCCCAATAGGGATTCAACAAGTGTCCCTAAAAGCCTGTAGAAGGTGGGCTTCAAAGAGCTATAGAATGATGTCCATGAATCGGATCAATGAACCATCGAATCTGTTGGATTCAAGACATCATGATAGTTCTAGGGGTGGCATTCTCCTCTAGGTCTATGGACTAGGGATCCCTTTTTATGTCACTTTTGGAAACTAGGGTTTTTCTTAGTAAGGGAATGTGAAAATTGTGCACACAGGGGTCAAGTTTCCAAATTCCTCGACCGTGAACATGTGGCTAGTGTTCCCACATGGAACCTACCTAAACATGCTTGAATGAACCAGTGAAACCATTTTCTGATGCACGGTTTCCATTCTATGCCCTGGGTAGGGATTCAATAGGTGTCCGTGAAATCCTGTAGGAGGTGGGATTTGTTGGAGGAGCTAGTCGGTAAGCCGACTAAGTCAATCAACCGACTAATGAGAGATTAGGTCGGCCACATAAGGTTGTGTCGGTTGACCGAACCAACAGGTAGTTATTTGTAACTATTTGTAAATCATATATATTAGGCTATTGAGCTAGATGAGAACTTGGTTTAGTTCTGTGTTTTGTATGGACCCTTATAATATAATATAATCTGTTATTCCACATCTATGTTCTTATTTCTTGTCTTTGTTATGTCTGTATTCTTTAATGTGTATTATTGGTAACCCTCTGTGATCCATGAGATTACAACATTGGTTCCATTGCCAGTAGTACATATCTGAGATGACAAGCAGATGATATCAGAGCAGGGAATTAAGAATTGGTGGGAGCGCAAGACAGAAAATTATTTTCAAAATTATGTGCAAAGAAACAGATTAACAACTGCTCAGGTGAAAGAAATATTCTTTACTGAAACCCATGAGAATTTCGTAGAATTGGTACCCCAGATTTTGAAGAAACTTCTGGATGAAAAAGTCGAAAGAGACTAAAGACCAATAGCTTCTAGAGAAACTAATTCAAAATGGAAGAACAAACCTATCGGAGTGGTTTGAAAAGATCACCCACGAATTCTTCGAGGAGCAATCTATAGAAGAAAGAACTTCAGTAGAAACTATTCAGAAGAAATTCTATACAGACCTTACCGACCAGTTCCTGTGCTCCTTACCGATCTTATTGCTCAAATTCCTCATAGAAAAGGAGTGGGTCATATTGTCGAACCTCATCCATCACTATGCGAACCACCACAAAATTCCAACTGGGCAAAGAAACAAAGGAAGTGGGAGAAATTCATTGCCGAAAGGGAGTGGGAATATTTCCTAAGCAAGTAAACAAAATTATCTGAGCTTTCTAAAGCATTGGGTAGGCTATGGAGGGGTACTTGGTCATATGTCGGGGTAAAGTAAAGAGGATTCTAGTCGACTAAAAAGAGATACCATCACTAGCGATGAAAAATCGACCTAAAAAGGAAATCGAACGGACAGTGACACACAAAGGTACAACAGATTTATAGAAAATAGAGAGGGAGAAGAGGTTGAAAAGAAGGGAAGAAAGAAGAGAAAGAGCTATAGCACTACAAAGAGGAATGAGTACTAGGGTGACAGACCAAGAAAGAAATCCACCAGAGTCGGGTCATGACCGACATGAAGAGGGCGTGGATGAAGAAGCATCACCCATGGAAGAAGAATTGTGGATAGAGTAGCAAGAAGCTCTCCAAATAGAAGTTCCCCAAGAGATAAGACCTCTATCTCCAACGAATATGAGTACTAGGATATAAGCCATTGTCGAAGAAGACCTAAGACTAAGAGCTAGCGAGTTTGGTATATGGAGCCAACTAGACGATGAAGTAAATGATGACAATCATTTAGTGATCCATTGACCAGAGGAAGGAAACTGGGTCACACTTTAGGTGTACCCTTCCAACCGAAGTATCCACTTACTTTACCTAACACATGAAGGAGCACCCCCCCTACCAAATATAGTTTTGGAGAACATAGAACAGTTGGACATGCAGACAAATAATTGCAGTTGGACATCGACAGGAGAAGTCGACCCCAACCGACTGCTTGTTGAAGAAGAAATGACAAACAAAACAACCGACAGAAACAAGAGTTCTGTCGACAACAACTCTGCAAAAAAAGACAAACAAAGCATCCCACCACCACCCCCACCACCACCACCTCCTAAAGAAGATAGTGACAGTGAACCTGAAATGGGTCATGGATTAGCGCATATCCCTCTATACGAGGGCGACGAAGATCCCAGACGACCTTGGTTCATTTGTGAGTCGACATGGGTGGTAAATCAAGTCACAACAGAAGATAGACAGATGGCATAGTTCGTTGGTGCCTTGAGGAAAATAGCTCTAATGTGGTATATGACCTTTACTGAGAGAACCCCTCAAGCATCCAAAGCATAAATTAAAGCACAATTTTTGTCATTTTTTAAAACTCCAAATGGAAAACATGTGGCAGCAAAAAAATTGAAAACAACCTCGCAAAAGCTAGAAGAATTTGTTCGAGAGTACGACATACATTGGAAAGACCTTCTCAGCCAACTAGATTATGTAATTGATGAACAACTATTAATTTAGTGGTTTCTTGCAGGTCTTTCATAGAAAATTCAGTGGCATACAATCCTGGAGACATTCAAAACATATGAAGATGCGCTTACTAAAGCCCTACAAGTGGAGATGGATGAATATTTCCCTGCATATCCCACAGATACTAGACTGGAAGAACAACTTGAAATCATGCAGAAATAATTGAAAGAGCCAAACCTTAAGAATCAAGATGTCTGGTGCACAAAATGATCAATGACCAGACACTCAAAATATAACTGTCGACAAGACATTAGCCGACAGGATGTTCGATTTGTTTAGACAAAGTGCTTCTGCGACATCTTCCAAGAACATGGAGAACACACAATGAAAGAATTCTCGTTTAACATGAAGAATGGTAAAGCATCTTGGTGTGCAATCTGTGAAGTTAAAATTCATATGACAACCGACTGCCATTTAAACTTAAAAAATCGACAAAATTACCAAGCAGTCTACCAGACGAACACAGTTGTGCAGAACAACGATAAAAATCAACGAAGAAATGCTCAAAATGAATAGAATAATCAAAGATACGAAGGCCGTTGATATGAGCACCAGTTCGACAATTGACGAGGAGGATATGGAGGTCGAGGTCGATTCTATGGGAATCGTGACAACCGACCATGTCGACCCATCCAATTTTTCATGTGCTACAAAGAAGGTCACCGATATGTAGACTGCCCATACAAGGATAGAACTGATTTGAAATTTTGTACTAGCTGTGGAGTCAGGGATCACTCATTCGAGGATTTCCCTACTATGCTTGATAAAATTAATAAAAATAAAAATGTTAATGTCTTATCGTGCGTTTGAAAACATGATATAATAAATACAAAGAATCTGCATATAGTAACCCAAAAAGGGACAAAATTTGGGAGTGATAATCCACGTATAAGCAAACACAACAGGATTTGAACCTGAATTATGACGTCATCCAACATTTCGCATGGATGTGTCGAACAACAATCACTCAAAAGAATGCCAATAACAAAATATTTATAGAGCCGTCGAATATCCGACACGAGGGCATCGGATTTTCGACCTTTTAGTGTCAGATAAATGACACTTCCGTGTTGGATCTTTGACGTCTGTGAACCCAATAATGTTGGTTATCCGATCCCTGAGAGTCGGATATCTGACAGGCTGTATAGGTTTTTTTATACAAAAAAAATTAAGGTTTACATGATTTTAAATTCTATGGTCCCATACTTTCAATGGTAACTATGTTCAAGGTGTCGAATATCCGACGCATGTCCATTATAAATATAAATTGTTTTAAACATTTTGACATGTTTTTTGTAGAAGTGACGGATGATTTGCGAAAATTATTTGTTCCTTGACGGACGTTTTCAGGAATTGTTTTATTCTTCAATGGGCAGTTGTGGGAATTTTTTTTCATCGATAGACAGTTTGCCGGGAATTTTTTATTCTTCGACTTCTCTCCGTTTCACAAAATGTTGATGCATGGAACTTGATTTTTTAAGACAAATGGTTATATTCATTAACGAATTTTATGACAAAATGTCAAATAGATTAAATATTCCGGATCCAAATGAAGACAACCGACAATTGCTTGCTAGACTATGGGATGCAGCGAAACGAAGGGGTGATGGAAAATGTTATTGTCTGTGTACTCA
Organism: Pseudotsuga menziesii; assembly: GCA_001517045.1. Taxonomy (NCBI): domain Eukaryota; kingdom Viridiplantae; phylum Streptophyta; class Pinopsida; order Pinales; family Pinaceae; genus Pseudotsuga; species Pseudotsuga menziesii. The sequence goes on from LPNX011133471.1 coordinate 79,293, forward strand.
ATGCAGGGGATTTAAGAGGAGAAGAATACTAATTTCAACAGCCACAAAACATTGCAGGGAACATGGACATGCTGAGGGGGGGAATGAATATCGTCCATTTGTAGGCTTAGCATTATAAACATTATTATATTCATTTTTTTTGGTAATTGTATGTATTATTTTTTTTTCATATATTAATGTATATCTATTGATGTTTCCATGTATTTTTATTAAAGGAAAGACACCCTATAGCATGTCGTCCAGAGGAAGTGCTTTCAGAACAAGTTCAGTATTAGGATCATGGAGCGTGTATGTTTAATGGAGAACAAGTGAATGATCATATTGAACAAGATGATCATGCCGATGATATAATTGAAGATGATGGTACAAATAAATTGATCCATGATTCATTTAACGTTAGAATGGATGACGATGATGTTGATAATGAAAATGAGGATGAATTTGATGATGTTCATGATATACCTCTTCTCGATAAGGCATATGAACCCCTTTATGAAGGCTCCAAAACAAATCTTCTCTCTACTATATTGTTGATAATGAACTTGAAGGTTATGAAAGGTCTTTCAAACATTGCAATCACATGGATGCTAAGGTATCTAAAATAATCCATCACATATATAGGATTGTGATAAAGTTTATTTTTATTCCTCTAATAATTGTATTGTTAACTCATTATTGATCATCGTACGGATGAAGCGTGTTTCGTTAATATTATTTATTTATTAGATTAACAATTTTTTTTTGTGTAGCTTGATAGCTTAATTTTTGTTACCACCATCAAATATTTTACCTCGCACATATCGAGATTTATCTTCCATCATGAAAGAGATTGGAATGCATTATGAAGCAATTCATGCATGCCCCGATGACCATGTTATATATTATAATCGGCATGAATTTGAAACAGAATGTCTGGAATGTCATGTAAGTAGATATCGTATAGATAAAGTAACAAAAAAGGTGCCTCAGAACGTTCTTCGTTATATTCCCATCATTCCACGTTTGCAATGATTTTCCAGGTGCAAAAACATAGCACAATTTATGGATTACCATGCCAGGAACATAAGTCAAGATGATGTTATCTAAATTCCCGCAGATGGTACTGCTTTTAGAGATATTTAGGAAAAGTGGCCTCACTTTAAAGAAGAACCACGTAATATTAGGATTTCTTTGGCAGCAGATGGTGTTAATCGATTTGCACAAATGAAATTCATTTATATGGCATGGCCTATTTTTGTTATCAATAATAACATTCCTCCATGGTTGTCAATAAAGAAAGAGCACATAATGTTGTCGATGATTATTCCAGGTTTTATTGATGAAAACTGTTTTATTTATAATGTAGTTGTGGCATCTCATTTGTCATAATATGTATCTTAATTTCATATATATATCTATTATTTTACTCTTCTATATGGTTTATATATCTTAATGGTTCTCATAATGATATATTTTATATGTACTTCAAATTATGAATCAGGTAAATTCCAAGTCAAAGATATGAATGTATACATCGAACTTGTTATAGATGAGCTACTGAAGTTATGGAATGGCATAACTATGTATGACATATCTAGACCAATACGACAAAGGCAATTTCAATTCCATGCAATGGTTGTATGGACAATACACGATGCCCCTGGGTTAACTTCATTTTGTGGTTTGTAATTTTAAGTTCCACTTTAATTGCATTTAATGATATGGAGTAGTTAGAATATTTTATATATGAATATATTTGAAATAGATATTCCATATCTAAATATTGTAGGTCTTCAGGCAAAGTGTAAATTTGCATGTCCAGTTTGTGGTCTTAAGATAAAATCTCATCGTTCAAAAATATTAAGAAAAGAGGTGTTTGATGAGTATAGGCATTTCCTCTCTAAGAATCACAGGTATAGAACAGCCGAAAGAAATATTTTCAATGGGAAATAGGAGACTGCATTGAAACCATGGAGAATGACACCCCACCTTTGGAAGATGCAATACAATAGAAATCGTCATCATGGTCCGTATGGATCATCGTATATGAATTTTTATGTATTTTAATTTTTATTGTGATTTGTTTGCTGTAGTGGCCATATTTGATTTATGATGTAATTTATTAATTATAAACTAATATTCATGATGTCCATCGTGATCATGAAGGCATTAATGGTCTTCCATGAGGAATGAAAAGTTATCCTATTCAATTCAGCAGGTTTCCCTACTATGAGCACCTACAAATTGCTCATTTGTTTGATACAATGCATATTGGAAAGAATGTTACTAAAACCTTATGGCGACTACTAGAGTTAAGGAGGGAGAAAGATAAAGCTGTGAAAGTGTGCAAAGACATTCAAGAAAGCAACCATGCAATGAAAAACGTCATCCAATTTCATACCAATGGATAACAAGTTAATATAAACTCAATTCCATGGATGTTTACGGAGCAACAAAGAAATGTTGTCAAAGAAGTTATGCGGAAAATGGATAAAAAAGGTGATTTTGCAGGGGTCAAAACACATGATTGGCATGTCTTCATCAAGGTAATTATTATTGTTATGTCCATATAATTTTTCTTGTTTGTATACTCTTTGTTTAATAAATGACGTGGTTTGTATATTGATACAGTATGTTCTACCTCTCTCTCTCCTGGACAAATTCGACAACAATGTCAAGCAAGTTATATATAATCTTTGTAAATACATGAGGTAACTAGCGATTACTTGCATGTGCTGAGTGTTTCTTTAATTCTCTGTATAATAAATTATATTTGTTTTTTTTGTGCACTATTTCAGCATATATTGTAATTTAATGTTTATTTTTGTTAAATATCGTTATTGGTTTGCATCACTTGTATATGGTTGACATCTAAAGAAATCCATAAAGAAGATATAAAGTATTGGAGGAGAGAAATTCCTCGTCTCATGTGTGAAATGCAGAAGCATCTACCATAGGCATTTTTCAATGCACATGAACACTACCTCATACACCAAG
>LPNX011133471.1:89768-97268 GCA_001517045.1 Pseudotsuga menziesii
ATCATCATCGTCATCATCGTCATCATCATCATCATCATGGTCTTCGTCATCATTGTCGTCATCATCACACATCATCATCTTCATCATTGTCTTCATGATCATCATCAACATGCACATCATCTTCATCATCATCGTCACCGTCTTCCTCATGAGGATGATACTCATCATCAACATCATCATCACTGTCATCATCATCTTCATCATCATCATCATCATCATCGTTGTTATCCTCATGATCATCATCATCATCATCATCATCTTCATCATCATTGTCATCATCATGATTGTCGTGATGATCATCATCATCATCATCTTCATCATCATCATCATCATCATCATCGTCATCCTGATGATGACAATAATCATCATCATCATCAGAATCATGATCATCGTCATAATCATAATCATCGTCTTCATCAACATCATAATCATCATCATCATCATCATCATCATCATCATTGTCATCGTGGACATCGTCATTGTCATTGTCTTCATCAACATCATAATCATCACCATCATCATCACCATCATCATCAACATCATCATCATCGACTTCATCATCATTATCATCATTATCATCGTCATCCTCACGATGATTATAATCATAATCATCATCATTGTCATTATCGACATGAATATCATAATCTTCATCATCGTCATGATCATCATCATCATCGTCGTCATGATCATGATCATCAACATCATCATTTTCATCGTCGACATCAACATCATAATCATCATCATCATCATCAAAATCCTCATCATCATCGTCTTCATCGTCATCATGGTCATCATCATGGTCTTCATCATGGTCTTCATCATCGTCGTCATCATCGCACATCATCATATTCATCGTCATCGTCATCTTCATCATTGTCTTCATGATCATCATCAACATGAGCATCATGTTCATCATCATCATCATCATCATCATCACCGTCTTCCTCATGATGATGATACTCATCATCAACATCATCATCACCGTCGTCATCATCTTCATCATCATCGTCATCATCATCGTCATTATCCTCATGACCATTGTCATCATCATCATCATCATCACCATCATCATCATCTTCCTCATCATCGTCATCATCATCATCGTCGTCACGATCAACATCATCATCATCTTCATCATCCTCGTCATCATCATCATTGTTATCCTCATGATGATGATAATCATCATCATCATCATGATCATCATCATAATCATGATCACCTTCATAATCATAATCATCGTCTTCATCAGCATCATGATCATGATCATGATCATCATGATCATCATTGTCATCGTCGACATCATCATTGTCATCATCTTCATCAACATCATAATAATCACCATCATCATCAACATCATCATCATTGTCATCGTCGACATCATCATCATAATCTTCATCATTTTCATCATCATCATCATCATCGTCGTCATCATCATCATCGTCGTCGTCATCATCATCATCATCATCATTTTCATTATCGACATCAACATCATAATCATCATCATCATCATCAACATCCTCATCATCATCGTCTTCATCGTCATCATCATCATCATCATGGTCTTCATCATCATTGTCATCATCATCACACATCATCATCTTCATCGTCGTCATCATCTTCATCGTTGTCTTCATGATCATCATGAACATGCGCATCTTCATCATCATCATCATCATCATCATCACCGTCTTTCTCATGATGATGATACTCATCACCAACATCATCACCACCGTCATCATCATCTTCATCATCATCATCATCATCATCGTTGTTATCCTCATGATCATCGTCATCATCATCATCATCACCATCACCATCACCATCACCATCATCTTCATCATCATCGTCATCATCATCATCGTCATCATCATCGTCATCCTCATGATGATGCTAATCATCATCATCATCATTATAATCATGATCATCATTATAATCATAATCATTGTCTTCATCAGCATCATAATCATCATCATCGTTGTCATCGTCGAGATCATAATTGTCATTGTCTTCATCAACATCATAATCATCACCATCACCATCAACACCATCATCATCAACTTCATCATCATCCTCATCATTATCATCATCATCATCATCATTGTCATCATCGACATCAACATCATAATCTTCATCATCATCATCATCCTCGTCATCATCATCATCATCATCATCATCATCATCATCATTTTCATCGTCGACATCCACATCATAATAATCATCATCATCATCAACATCCTCATCATCATCGTCTTCATCGTCATAATCATCATCATCATGGTCTTCATCATCATTGTCGTCATCATTACACATCATGATCTTCATCGTCATCGTCATCTTCATCGTTGTCTTCATGATCATCATCAACATGCGCATCATCTTCAGCATCATCGTCATCATCATCACCATCTTCCTCAAGATGATGATACACATCATCAACATCATTATCACCCGTCATCACCATCTTCATCATCATCGTCGTTATCCTCATGATCATCGTCATCATCATCATCATCATCAACATCATCATCATCTTCATCATCATCGTGATCATCATCATCGTCATCACAATCAACATCATCATCATCTTCATCATCATCGTCATCATAATCATCGTCATCCTCATGATGATGATAATCATCATCATCATCATCAAGATCATCATCATCATCATAATCATGATCATTGTCATAATCATAATCATCATCTTCATAATCATCATAATCATCATCATCATCATTGTCATTGTCGACATCATCATTGTCATCTTCTTTGTTGACATCATAATCATCACCATCATCATCAACATAATCATCATCAACTTCATCATCATCGTCATCATTATCATTGTCATCCTTGTGATGATGATAATCATCATCATCATCATTGTCATCGTCGATATCAACATCATAATCTTCATCATCATCATCATCATCATCATCATTGCCGTCATCATCATCATCATCATCATCCTCATTTTCATCGTCGACATCAACATCATAATCATCATCATCATCATCAACATCCTCATCATCATCGTCTTCATCGTCATCATCATCATCATTATGGTCTTCATTATCATCGTTGTCATCATCACACATCATCATCTTCATCGTTGTCTTCATGATGATCATCAACATCCATCATCTTCATCATCATCATCATCATCATCACCGTCTTCCTCATGATGATGATACTCATCATCAACATCATCATCACCGTCACCATCATCTTCATCATCATCATCATCATCAGCGTCGTTATCCTCATGATCATCGTCATCGTCATCATCATCATCACCATCATCATCATCTTCATCATCATCATCATCATCGTCGTCGTCACGATCAACATCATCATCATCTTCATCGTCATCCTCATGATGATGATAATCATCATCATCATCATAATCATGATCATCGTGATAATCATAATCATCGTCTTCATCAGCATGATAATCATCATCATCATCGTCATCGTCATCATTGTCATCATCGCCATCATCATTGTCATCGTCTTGATCAACATCATAATCATCACCGTCATCATCAATGTCATCATCATCATCATCATCATTGTCATCGTCGACATCAACATCATAATCTTCATCATCGTCATCATCATCATCATGATTTTCATCATCGACATCAACATCAACATCATAATCATCATCATCAACATCCTCACCATCATCCTCTTCATTGTTATCATCATCATCAACATGGTCTTCATCATCATCGTTGTCATCATCACACATCATCATCTTCATCGTCGTCGTGATCTTCATCGTTGTCTTCATGATCATCATCAACATGCACATCATCTTCATCATCATCATCATAATCTTCACCATCTTCCTCATGATGATGATACTCATCATCAACATCATCATCACCGTCATCATCATCTTCATCATCATCATCATGATCATCGTTGTTATCCTCATGATCATCGTCATCATCATCATCATCATCACCATCACCATCATCATCATCTTCATCATCATCGTCATCATCATCATCGTTATCACGATCAACATCATCATCATCTTCATCATCATCGTCATCCTCATGATGATGATAATCATCATCATCATCATCATAATCATAATCATCGTCATAATGATAATCATTGTCTTCATCAACACCATAATCATCGTCATCATCATCATCAACATTGTCATCGTCGACATCATCATTGTCATTGTCTTCATCAACATCATAATCATCACCATCATCATCGACATCATCATCATCAACTTCATCATCATCGTCATCATTATCATCGTCATCTTCATGATGATGATAATCATCATCATCATCATTGTCAACGTCGAAATCAACATCATAATCTTCATCATTGTCATCATCATCATCATCATTGTCTTCATCATCATCATCAACATTTTCATCGTTGACATCAACATCGTAATCATCATCATCATTAAGATCCTCATAATCATCATCTTCATCTTCATCGTCATCATCATCATCATCACCGTCGTCATCATCACACATCATCATCTTCATCGTGGTCGTCATCATCATCGTTGTCTTCATGATCATCATCAACATGCGCATCATCTTCATCATCATCATCATCATCATCACCGTTTTCCTAATGATGATGATACTGATCATCAACATCATCATCACCGCCATCATCATCTTCCTCATCTTTGTCATCATCATCGTCGCTATCCTCATGATCATTGTCCTCATCATCATCATCATCACCATCATCATCGTCATCATCATCATTGTCGTCACGATCAACATCATCATCATCGTCATCCTCATGATGATGATAATCATCATCATCATCATCAAGATCATCATAATCATCATAATCATGATCATCGTCATAATCATAATCATCGTCTTCATCAGCATCATAATCATCATCATCATCATCACTTTCATCGTCAACATCATCATTGTCATCATCTTCATCAACATCATAATCATCACCATCATCATCAACATCATCATCAACGACTTCATCATCATCGACATCATTATCATCGTCATCCTCATGTTGATGATAATCATCATCATCATCATTGTCATCATCGGCATCATCGGCATTAACATCATAATCTTCATCCTCGTCATCATCATCATCATCATCGTCGTCGTCGTCATCATCATCATCATCATCAACATCATCATCATTTTCATCGTCAACATCAACATCAACATCATCATCATCATCATCAACATCCTCATCATCTTCGTCTTCATCGTCATCATCATCATCATCATGGTCTTCATCATCATCGTCATCATCATCACACATCATCATCTTCATCATTGTTGTCTTCATGATCTTCATCAACATGCGCATCATGTTCATCATCATCATCGTCTTCCTCATGATGATGATAGTCATCATCAACATCATCATCACTGTCATCATCATCATCATCATCATCATCATTGTTATCCTCATGATCATCGTCATCATCATCATCATCACCACCATCATCACCATCATCATCATCATTGTCATCATCATCATTATTGTCACGATCAACATCATCATCATCTTCATCATCATCATCATCATCATCATCGTCATCATCATCATCGTCATCCTCATGATGATGATAATCATCATCATCAAGATCATCATCATCGTCATCATCATAATCATGATCATCGTCATAATCATAATCATCGTCTTCATCAGCATCATAATCATCATCATCATCATTGTCATCGTCAACATCATCATTTTCATCGTCTTCATCAACATCATAATCATCAGCATAATCATCACCATCATCATCAACATCATCATCATCAACTTCATCATCATCGTTATCATTATCATCGTCATCCTCATGATGATGATAATCATCATCATCATCATTGTCATCATTGACATCAACATCATAATCTTCATCATCGTCATCATCATCATCATCATCGTCGTCGTCATCATCATCATCATCATCATCAACATTTTCATCGTCGAAAACAACATCATAATCATCATCATCATCATCAATATCCTCATCATCATCTTCTTCATTGTCATCATCATCATCATCATAGTCATCATCATCATCGTCGTCATCATCACACATCATCATCTTCATCGTCATCGTCATCTTCATCGTTGTCTTCATGATCATCATCAACATGCGCATCATCTTCATCATCATCATCATCACCATCACCATCTTGCTCATGATGATGATACTCATCATCAACATCATCATCATCGTCATCATCATCGTTGTTATCCTCCTCCTCCTCATCATCATCATCACCATCATCATCATATTCATCATCGTCGTCATCATCGTCATCATTGTCATGATCAACATCAATCATCATCTTCATCATCATCATCATCATCATCATCGTCATCCTCATGATGATGATAATCATCATCACTATAATCATGATCATCGTCATAATCATAATCATCATCTTCATCAACATCATAATCATCATCATCATCATTGTCATCGTCTTCATCAACATCATAATCATCACCATCATCATCATAAACTTCATCATCATCGTCATCCTCATGATGATGTTAATCATCATCATCATCATCATTGCTATCGTTGACATCAACATCATAATATTCATCATCGTCATGATCATCATGATCATCATCGTCGCCGTCATCATCATCATCATCATCATCGTCACCGTCATCATCATCATCATCATCATCATTATTTTCATCGTCGACATCAACATCAACATCATAATCATCATCATCGACATCCTCATCATCATCGTCTTCATCGTTATCATCATCATCATCAGGGTCTTCATCGTCATCGTCGTCATCATCACACATCATCATTTTCATCATCATCACCATCTTCCTCATGATCATGATACTCATCATCAACATCATCATCACCATCATCATAATCTTCATCATCATCGTCGTTATCCTCATGATCATCGTCATCATCATCATCATCATCATCACCATCATCATCACCTTCATCATCATCGCCATCATCATCATTGTCGTCACGATCAACATCATCATCATATTCATCATCATCGTCATCCTCATGATGATGATAATCATCATCATCATCATCAAGATCATCATCATCATCATAATCATGATCATCGTCATATTCATAATCATTGTCTTCATCAGCATCATCATCATCATCATCATCATCATCGACATCATCATTGTCATTGTCTTCATCAACATCATAATCATCACCATCATCATCAACATCATCATCATCAACTTCATCATCATCGTCATCATTATCATCGTCATCCTCGTGATGATGATAATCATCATCATCATCATTGCCATCATCGACATCAACATCATAATCTTCATCATCGTCATCATCATCATCATCATCGTCGTCATCATCATCATAATCATCATCATCAACATCATCATTTTCATCGTCGACATCAACATCATAATCATCATCATCATCATCATCAACATCCTCATCATCATCGTCTTCATCATCATCATCATCATCATCATCAT
>LPNX011133471.1:99768-157741 GCA_001517045.1 Pseudotsuga menziesii
GATGATGATTAACATAATGATAATGATTAGGTGAGATTGTAGGGATTACCTGAGGTCGCCATCATCATCTTCATCTTCAGGGGTTTCGTTGTAGGGATTAGGTGAGATCACCATCATCATCATCATATTATAATAAAAAATACTATTCCTAGGTTAAAAACACATATATTAAAAAATACATATAGCTAAGTTAAAAATACTATGCCTAATGAAAAAATACTATTATGGCAATTTGTATAATATAAAATAACATATAATAAAAATAAAATACATATAATATAAAATAATATATAATAAAAATAAAATACATATAATATAAAATAATATATAATAAAAATAAAATACATATAATATATAATAATATATAATAAAAAATGACAAGTGTATTTGGACATTGTCGTGACTCGTTTTGGACAGTTTAGTTCAATTTGGAGGTTTTTGTGAATTTGGGAGTAGGTCCGGTGGAGCACAGGGTTCAGAATTGGAGCTCACGGTTGATAATTGGAGCTCAAGGTTGAGAATTGGAGCTCATGGTTGATAATTGGAGCCCACGGTTGAGAATTGGAGTTGACGGTACAAATTTGGAGCACACGGTTCATGTTTTGGAGTTCATGGTTTGGATTTGGAGCTCATGGATCAACGGGTAAGCATCATGACCTCCTTTTTTTGGGCATGCTGTGACAAGGGTTTTTGGGCATCCTGTGACAAGGGTTTTTTGTGTGCGCTGTGATGTTTGCTCCTTTCTTTCAATCTCAAAAATACGCGGTCCAATATTGACTTGCCTTAAGGGGGAGGGGACCCTATGCTATATAATTTGATACCATCAACCGCTCACTTTGGCAAGCTGCTATGGCACCTCAAAATCATAAACCCGTTTCCCAATAACCAGGGTTGGGGTTTACCATAAGCACCCCAATTGCTCATTCCGTTCCTTAACATGCGGAACTGGAGCTTGGACACTCACCTTAGAAGAGTTAGTTAATGAGTGTTGTCTTAGAACATGGCTCGATCAATATGCTCACATCCAGATCCAAGCCATAGATCAGTAGCAAAGTCTCATAACGTCTCTGTGATGTTTGCTGTGTATTCCAAACTAGACAGGGGAAACACATGGATTACCAACATGAGGGAAATCCATTGAATATGCTAATGCTTGGACTATAATAGAACAAGGAGATGTACTAGAAAGATTTTCCTTGACTTGTTGATTTCACTATTAAGTTGAACATAAATGACAAACACAGAGGAGCACTAAGCAAGCTACAACACTTTGTACGAAATCAAATGAGTATAGATATAATGATGTTAGTTCCTAGAGACCTTGTAGAGTTGATGCTTGGTTGCTCTATAGGTTCCAAATATTTAGGTTCGTCATTAGATGCTTCACTAGATGAATCATATATGGGGCCCCCAAAACTATGATTATTTATTTCAAATATAACATCCAACTCTTCATGAAATGGATAAATGCATGCATTTTCCATCTCATCATCAAACAAGGGTTTGCCTACAAAATATTCCTCATCAGAATCTCAACAATATGGACCATCTAATTCAGATTCTTTGGATGAGGTAATATAATAGGAGAATGGGTTCTTTCATAACTAACAACCCAAAGGGTCTCTATTTATACTGCCTGCTTCTTCACCAACTTCAATCTGTCCTTATCAGCTTTCAAACATGGGTTTTCTTCGTTGTGCATCTATTTACATTGATCAGCTAATGACAGACCCAATTTGACAGTTTCAACTAACCAGCATTTGATCCATATTGGCTGATATGGATTTTGAAGTCTAGCCAGTCTGAGCATTACAATTAGTGGATGAACCCATCACATTTTGGTTCGCATTCAAATTGGTTTGACTGTTTTTATGTGTGTTATCTCAGCAACTGGTTCCCAAATAAGCTATTAAGCCAACTCTACCCAAATGCGATGCTTAAGGGAGGTTTAGAGAAGATCATTGAAGATCATTATAAAAGCCCTAGGTTAGAAAGAAACTCGAACCTAACCCAATATTTTCCAAATTTTAGCGACAATAGGGGTTTGCCAAAATTCTGCCAAATGTTATGGATTTCTTCTTTAAGGTGTTTTATTATAGAAACCTTATATTAGAAAGCAACTTTCCATGAGGATAGAGTTCAAGAACTCTGTCCACATGAACTATATCTCACAAAAGATAACAAGTGTTCAACCAAGCAACGGTGACGACTTGTGGTATTATGCCTCACAAGTTTGTGATGTTGCAACCCCATGAAACATAATACCAAGAGTCCTCCCCATTATTAGCCAACACTTATTAGCTATTTTAGAGTTAGTGAATTGAAAGTGGCTAAGTCAACGCAAAAAAGAAAGGTAATAAGTTTGACTAAATAAACTATTTTGATTATTGTACCTACATCTTCCGCTACATGCAATGCTTGCGTGCCTCACCTATCTCGACGTACTATCAACATTATTATTATTGGTATGTATACATTCTCTCAATGACAGTCTTAGTTTAGGGATGTATTGAGGCTTATTCCACATATTTGCTTGTGTATGCATCCAATACTTGCTAGTTACTTGATCACTATCAGGGAACAACTTCAGCTCTATCATGTTAGCCTTACTTCATCCAACTAAAAGTAGTTCACATATTCATAGAACACAATACTAAGGCTGATAGCTTATTCAAAGAAGCATTAACCTTGGCCTCAGGCCATTTTCAATTTATTGAATTCACTGATGGTAAATGTACTGATCAGGGCACTTTCCAGCTTTTCTAGCCCTTAGCACTTGAGTATTTTATGTGTTGTTGTTATTGACATCCTTTGGATGATTGAGGAAGATGATCCCCTCATATTACTGATCTCTCTTTTTTATTGCTTCTTTGGATTAGCTACTTCAGTACTAGACTTGAATTCTCTGTCTGTTGAAGGTTAGTGATGTGGATGTAGTCAAGATTCCTATATTATAGGTGTTACCTTTGAAGGTTTGTCCAGTATTCCTGTGAAGCTGATCAATTGTCATCTGTCTGTTGATGATGAACATAGTTGTATCTATTCCGATGCCTTTGTTTCGGATATTCGACGATGATATAAATCTTTTTTTATCCACATTCTTTTCAATGATTGCTGTCCGACACATCCGTGCGAAATGTCAGATGACGTCGGATTTCGGGTTCAAATCCTGTTGTGTAAGGGAGGTTTAGTTAAGGATTCGAGTTCTACCATAGCCACGATAGTTATAGTTTTTTTTCTCACATGTATGCTCGGTCCGTTGTAGAAGGATGAAAAATGGTCGCTACCCCGAGCAGGATTGCCAAGCCATGTTTTGTTATAAGCAAGAAACTAGAACTTGAACCCTATATCATTGAAGATCATTATAAAATATTAAATTTTTTTCTACATACCTGTTAATATCATCGTCAAACAAAATTGTCCATGAGGACAGAGTTCAAGAACTCTGTCCACATGAACTATATCTCACAAAAGATAACAAGTGTTCAGCCAAGCAACGGTGACGACTCATGGTATTATGCCTCACAAGTTTGCGATGTTTCCACCCCATGAAACATAATACGATGAGTCATCCCCATTATTAGCCAACACTTATTAGCTATTTTAGAGTTAGTGAATTGAAAGTGGTTAAGTCAACACAAAAAATAAAGGTAATAAGTTTGACTAAATAAACTATTTTGATAATTGTACCTACATCTTCTGCTACATGCATTTTTTGCATGCCTCACCTATCTCGACGTAATATCAACATTATTATTATTGGTATGTGTACCTTCTCTCACTAACAATCTTCTTCCTATTTATTCTCCAAAACAACTATATTATAGGGCCTTTTGGCATGACATTGTTTTGCATGCAACTTTTATTTTGTCAATCTTAGAAAGAAACTCGAACCTAACCCAGTATTTTCCAAATTGTAGTGACAATAGGGGTTTGCCAGAATTCTACCAAATGTTATGGATTTCTTCTTTAAGGTATTTTATTATAGAAAACTTATATTAGAAAGCAACTCGAACCTAACCTAGTAATTACCAAGATCTAAACACCATGAGAGCTTGGACTATGTTGGATATTTTCATTAAGTGATTGAATGAAGTAATCCACTTACAATAACTATTTTTTCAAAATATTAAATTTTTTTCTACAATATACCTGTTAATATCATCATCAAGCAAAACTGTCCATGAGGACAGAGTTCCAAAAATCTGTCCACATGCACCACAAAAGATAACAAGTGTTTAGCTAAGCGACGGTGACGATTCTTGGTATTTTGTTTCAGAAGTTTGCCATGTTGCAACCTAATGAAACATAATACCAAGAATCGTCACCATTATTAGCCAACACTTATTAGCTATTTTAGAGTTAGTGAATTGAAAGTGGCTAAGTCAACACAAAAAATAAAGGTAATAAGTTTGACTAAATAAATTATTTCGATAATTGTACCAACATCTTCTTTGATGGGGCTTCAGCCAATCAAATTGGAGGTATAGGTGTTCATATTTTGATCACCCAAGACCACTATTTTTGCTTCAAATTGGGTGTTGGTCTGAGTACAAACACCAGATTTGAACTACTTTCTTTATGGACTCTCCTTTATTGTGCTAAATCCATGGTCCTTCCCACTTTGCACATTCATGGTGACTCCACGGCCATCATTAATTGGTTCAATAGAATATCAGCACTAACTTTACTTGCACTTGATGGCTGGTGTCGACGTATCCGTGATATGGAACCTTACTTCATCTAGCTAAAAGCAGTTCACATATTCAGAGAACACAATACTAAGGTTGATAGATTATCCAAAGAAGCATTAACCTTGGCCTCAGGATATTTTTAGTTTACTAAATTCACTGAGCAAGCTACAACACTTTGTAGTAAATCAAATGAGAAGAGATATAATGTTTGGATCAGTCTGCATACATCCTTCACTTGAATGATTTTAGTTCTTGGGAATCCTAACATCATTCAAGTGAAGGATGTATGCACACTGCTGCAATATCATTATTCGACCATGAGGTGCTTAGTTGACTGGAAATTGGGTTAGGTAATACTTTGCCATTAATGGACAATCATGAATCTTATGGTTTATGCTTTGGGTCTTGAAGCAAGTACTAGGTATTTTGATGTCCTCTATTTTTTATTTGAACATTTTATGTCAATTTTCACCGTGTCTGATTTTTTTTGGTCCCTCTTACAATTAACATGATAAGATGACCTTTGTGGTTTAGATAGTTGGTTAGATTTAGAATCATCAAATATTACAGACTGATAAAAATGTATTTAAAACATTATTTTCATTCCTGAACGTGCCAAGTAGCAGATCTAGAAATGTCCGCTCTTCACCACCATGGATTATATATATATAGATATGATTGTTGTAGGTTACCACTGGGAAATATGCCTCTGAAGTGCTGGCTTATGCACTTCAGAGTAGCATAGAGGTTAAAACATCCACTCTATAGGATCTCTAAGAACTCAACATCATTATTTGTCCATTACTGTAAAGGAATTGTACTAGAAGATTTGCGAGGACTTGTTGATTTTATGGAGAAGTTGAACGAAACAAAGAGGAGACTAACTAAGCTACAACAATTTGATGCGCGTGCACATTGACGTGCATGAAAATTGTTGTAGCTTGGTTAGTGCTCCGCTTTGTTTCTCATTTAGGTTCAACTAAATAGTAAAATCAACAAGAACATGCAAATCTTCTAGTACATCTCCTTTATACTAATGGAAAAATAATGATGTTAGTTCTCTAGAGATCCTGTAGAGTGGATGTAAATGTTGGCTCAAACTCATACACGGGTTTGCATTAGTGTCCAACCAAGGTGGTCTATTATAGTCCAAGCATTAACATATTCAATGGCTTTCCCTCATGTTGGTAATCCAAGCATTAGCATATTCAATGGCTTTCTGAAAGCCAATTTTTTCATTGTTCATCACTTTTCATAGGGCTATTCATGCCCAGAACTACCTTTTAACCCTCCAATTTGGTCCAGATTTAGAGGTATGCCTATTCGGTGATGGATAAGTGCACAAGGGTGCCCAAGATGGTGAAATAGGGTTGCTTCATACCCTTTTTTACTGCCAAACATGTTTGTTTGTGCCCAGAATTCATGTGGACGCTACTATAAGGCATATGAACAAGATTTTAGGGTTGCTTTCACCCACCGATTTCTCATTTTCACAGGCAGAATTGCAAATACCACCTCCTATTGCCATTTATGATCATATTTTATTGTTGCAATGTGCCCAGATCTAAAAGTTGGCCTAATTATAGCTGGTTTGAGATGCTTTACTGTTTGTTGTGACCTTCAGAATGCTCCCAAAGTGCTCATATTTGTCCCTTTGATGCTCATACTTGATTCTAGAGTTGTTTATGCCCATATGACTGCCCAACATTGCTCCTAGTGTGACATTGAAAATACCAAGTTTGTTCTTCATCATTAGCTTTAGAATCAACAAATATTACAGACTGATATAAATGTATTTAAAACATTCTTTTCATTCTTGAACGTGCCAAGTAGCAAATCTGGAAATGTTCTCTCTTCACCACCATGGATTATATATATATATGATTGTTGTAGGTTACCACTGGGAAATATGCCTCTGAAGTGCTGGCTTATGAACTTCAGAGTAGTACAGAGGTTAAAACATCCACTCTACAAGTTCTCCAAGAACTCAACATCATTATTTGTCCATTACTGTAAAGGAATTGTATTAGAATATTTGCGAGGACTTGTTGATTTCACGAAGAAGTTGAACAAAACAGAGAGGATACTAGGCAAGATACAACTCTTTGACGTGCACGCACATTGATACACACGAAAAGTGTTGTATCTTGCTTAGTGCTCCTCTTTGTTTCTCATTTAGGTTCAACTAAACAGTAAAATCAACATGTACACGCAAATCTTCTAGTACATCTCCTTTATACTAATGGAAAAATAATGATGTTAGTTCTCTGGAGATCCTATAGAGTGGATGTAAATGTTGGCTCAAACTCATACATGGGTTTGCATTAGTGTCCAAAAAAGGTGGTTTATTATAGTCCAAGGTATTTTTATGTCCTCTATTTTTTATTTGAACATTTTATGTCAATTTTCACCGTGTTTGAATTTTTTTGTCCCTCTTACAATTAACACGATAAGATGACCTTTGTGGTTTAGACAGTTGGTTAGATTTAGAATCAACAAATATTACAGACTGACATAAATGTATTTAAAACATTATTTTCATTCCTGAACATGCCAAGTAGTAGATCTGGAAATGTCCGCTCTTCACCACAATGGATTATATATATGATTGTTGTAGGTTACCACTGGAAAATATGCCTCTGAAGTGCTGGCTTCTGCACTTCAGAGTAGCACAGAGGTTAAAAAATCCACTCTACAGGATCTCCAAGAACTCAACATCATTATTTGTCCATTACTGTAAAGTGGTCAAATTTGTCCCTTTGATGCTCATACTTGATTCTAGAGTTGTTTATGCCCATAGGAATGCCCAACATTTCTCCTAGTGTGACATTGAAAATACCAAGTTTGTTCTGGAAGGCCTAAATAGGGCCAATTCACCTTGGTGTACTGGTTTATTGTTAGATGAAGGCCTTCTCTCATTATTTGAGGAACATTCACCCTTGGAGACACATGCATAAGGGTAGTGTTCAACCCTACCAAAGGAGAAGGTGATCATTTGAAGCATGGTTACACTATTTTATACACCATTTCATGAGAGATATTACATGCTTGGAGGTTTCTCATTGAGCTGGTCCACTTGGAAGGTTGTTCACATGATTCATGCCCTATTTTGTGAAGAACGATTTTGTATTCAGGGGCTGCTTTATAGATTGACTATTGTGAACATGGGTGGCATCTAGGGCCTACAAAGCAAGTTGTGTTTTACTCCAAATAGTGTTATGATGTATATGAATCCTACAAACCTAATTGACTCGACAATTGTTAGAATAATCAACCCATAGTTAGCTACCTTAGACATTAAATTTATCATTTTTGTCTTATTTGCCTAGTTTCATGATTCCACCTTATGCAAGTTGTCATTTGCCTATCCATAGTGGTCAAAATTGCCTATTTTGACTCATGTAGCACTTGGGAAACCTCAAGGAATCAATTCTGCTTTATTCCTGGCCTCCTAGGCGCCCTTCTTCTTTTTCTGCTTTATTGCCTGCTTTTTCAGTGCTTTAAGGCAATTGGGAAAGTTTGACGGAGTGAGGTTAACTAGGTTTTTGTCCTCCACATCCTCCACTCTTTTCTCCTATGAAAAGCATGTATGAGTTGTCCTTCCATCACCTTTTATCTTTCCTAATTTATTTTTCCAATTCGTGAGCTCCTTAGCTGATTTGGAAACTACTTTATGCACCTATGGGGGAATTGCTTAATTTTAGTAAGCCTGCTTTTGACTAGATTCAAATTGCCTCCTCATGCATTTGAATCCCTTATGTAATTATTTAATGTAGCAACCTATCATGTTACAGGGTTGGCTATTGTACACCGAGTTAATACAGTTTAGTGTTCAGCTCCATATTCAGTCTCTTTTGTGAGTGATTTTGCATGTACAATTGATAGTTGTTGTGAGTAAAATTGTTCTATAATTGGGTTCAATTTCCACATGGCATCAGAGCCATTGTAGATCAATTTCTCTCCTTCAATTTTGTTTTGCAGGTTTGACATCAGTGACTGGGAGCCTTCTTCTGACAACCGGGACAATTTCTGAGCTATGGATCAATCTCATAAGATCATCTTGACTCCCTTCAATTTCTTTGAATGGAAAGAAGATATGGGGATACTATTGAGAGAGAAATTCCTCTACAGGGTGACTATGGCAACAGAAGAAGATCCCAATGCAGCTGCAGAGAAGATAAAATGGCACAACAGGAGGGATGAGGCCTATGGTCTCTTGTGTCTGAGTATTTCCAGAGACCTCCTTTTCCATCTTGATGGATTGACATCACCAGATGAAGTATGGGAGAAGCTTTGTGATCTTTTTGGAAAGACAGATGAGATGAGGGGACATCAAATCGAAAATGAACTGATCTCCCTGAGTCCAAATAGATTTGAATCCTTGCAACTATATTTCTCCAAGTTCAAAGCACTTGTTTTGCAGCTAAAACAATGTGGGATCGAAAAGAAGGATGATCAGCTAGTCTTGGCCATACTCTTGAAGCTTGGCCCTGACTATTCAATGTTTTTTTCGACCTTCTATGCCACAAAGTTGACAGCTCGAACTTGGAAGATGCCTAGCCTTGTAGATTTCATGGAATCTCTCACACAAGAACAGGACAAGCTGGTCAGTGATGGGCACCATCAAACCATCCAAATACCAAGCTCTGGTTGCTGGAGATTCAAGGGTGGATTCAAAAAGCAAAAAGAAAGCTAAAAATCCACATGAGCAAAAGAGAGACAAGAACAAGTCTCCGGAGGAGCCACAAGGTTCCAAGAAGAACTACCAGAAGAAGAAGAATAAAGGAGAAATGAGCAAGTGCGCATACTGCAATAAGGGAAATCACACTGAAAGCTCTTGTATGAAGAATCAAATAGACATGCTGACCCAACTCCTGGAGAAGAATGGAATCTCCCTTCCAGATAGCTCAAAGAAGAGGGAAGGAGGATCAAGTTCAGAAGACAGAGAGAGAGTTCATGCATTGGTTGCTGGCACATCAAGCTCACCTAGTTTCATCATTGATTTTGGAGCTTCAAGACATATGGTTTTGACCAAGGAGGCATTCTCCTCACTTGACATGTCGAAAGGTCCACCAATAGCACTGGGATATGACTCTCTCACTGAAAGTTTGGGCAAAGGGAGGATTGATATTGATCATGGTCAGTTCAGCAATGTGTTGTATGTTCTTGGTCTTTCCTCCAACCTCTTATCAGTGTATCAGATGACCCACACTGGGTCTCCAAAGAAGGTCATATTCTCCCCTGATGAAGTTGATATCACAGAGATCTCAAGTGGTAAATTCATTGCAAAAGGAGTTGCAAATCATACTCAGAAGGTATACATGTTCTCACACTTCCTAACCTACTCAAACCCCTTTGCTCTTCTGATTCATGCTAATGAAGCAAGCAAGATTTGGCATGAAATATTTGGCCACCTAAATTACAAGTATCTTTCTAATCTTAGTGAAAAAGAGATGGTCATAGGGTTACCAAAGATAAAATTTTCCAAAGGAGTCTGCCAAGGTTGTATCCTAGGAAAACACCCAGAGCATAAATTTGAGAGAGCTAGTCATGAGAGAACCTCTGCACCCCTCGAGTTGATCCACAGTGATGTTGCTGGCCCATTCCCTCATATGTCCATGAGTCAGGACAAATATGCATTGAATTTCATAGATGACTTTTCCAGGTATTGCTGGGTTTACTTCCTGAAACACAAGTCTGAATTTTTTGGCCTCTTCAAAGTCTTTAAGGCTTTGGTTGAAAACCAGTCTAGGAGGAAACTCAAGGTCCTCAGATCTGACAATGGTGGTGAGTATGTCAAGTCTGAGTTTATTCAATATTGTGCATATGCAAGTATTTAGATGCAGCATTCTATCTCTTACACACCACAGCAAAATGGTGTTGCTGAGAGGAAGAACAGATCACTGAAGGAGATGGCAACATGCATGATGGAGGCCAAAAATTTGCCACCAAAGTACTGGGCCGAAGCTATCAACTGTCCAGACTATATCCAGAATAGGGTGCCTCATAAACATCTTGATGGTATGACTCCTTTCGAAGCATGGAGTGGGCACAAGCCAGATGTGACCCATTTCAGGATTTTTGGCTCAAGGGCTTGGGCTAGAATTCCAACAGAAAAGAGAAAGGCTTTGCAGCCCCAAAGCCAAGAGTGCCTATTTTTTGGGTACTCTAAAGATTCAAAAGGGTAAAAGATTATAAATTTGAGCACAAACAAATCCTTCATTGAAAGGTGTGTTCAGTTTCAAGAAGAACCCCTAGCAGCAGTGGAAGTGGGAGAAGCCTCTTCACCACCAGAACCTCTGAAAGTAAGTGAAGAGATTGTTGAACATGTTGATTCTGATATGTCTAATAGTGATGAGTTTATTGAAGATCCTAAAATACCTACAAGGCCAAAATGGGCAGCCAAGACACTTCATGCAGCAGGAGAGCTAGCTGGGAATCCCAATGACCCTAGGAGGACTAGATCTCAATTTGAGAGTGCTATGTGCATGAAGGATCCTATGTTTGCTGAGAAATGCTATCTGATGGTGGAATCAGATCCTTAGACATATGAAGAAGTAGCAGGAGATCCAAGATGGAAAGCATCCATGAAGGAAGAGTTTAGCTCACTCCAGAAGAGAAACACTTGGGAGCTAGTGGATCTTCCCCCAGGGAGGAAGCTAGTTCAGTGTAAGTGGGTGTACAAGACCAAATTTGCTGCTGATGGTTCATCTCTAAAGTACAAGGATATATTGGTATCCAAGGTCTACTCACAGGTTCATGGCATAGATTACAATGAGACCTTTGCACCAGTGGCAAAGATGGACTCCATCAGGCTAGCCTTAGCCATTGCAGCTTCAAAGCAATGGGAGGTACATCACATGGATGTAAAGTGTGGCTTCCTGAATGGAGATCTCACTGAAGAGATATACATGCATCAGCCTCAAGTATTTTCTACTAACCCATCTCTTGTGTGCAGGTTGAGAAAGTCATTGTATGGGCTAAAGCAAGCCCCCAGGGCTTGGTATGCCAAGATTGATAGCTTCTTGCTATCACTGAATTTTGTTCGGTGCAAATCAGATCCAAATGTCTATTTGAAGTTAATTAATGGTTCATTAATGATCATTGTGTTATATTTTGATGACCTTCTCATTACAGGAAGCTCAAAGGATGAGATTGCTTCCTTGAAGGGTGCAATGAACCAAGCCTTCTCCATGATAGATTTGGGGCTCTTAAGCCAATTCTTGGGGATTGAGATTGCTCAAACCAAAGCTGGAATCAAGGTGCACTAGTCCAAGTATGCCTTGGATTTTCTGAACAAATTCAAAATGAAGGATTGCAAGCCAAGCAAGACTCCTTTCCTTTCAGGAGTGAAGCTGGAAGAAGCTGATTCTTCACCTATGGTAAACAATACACTATATAGGCAATTGATTGGATGTTTGTTGTATCTTACACATACTAGACCTGATATTCCTTATGCAGTAAGTGTGTCTTCTAGATACATGGATCAGCCTCATGAGACCCATTGGAAAGCAGCCAAAAGGATCCTTAACTTTGTTCAGGGAACAAGGACACATGGGATCTTCTATAAAGTAAAATCTGATCTTGATTTGATTGGGTTTACTGACAGTGATTGGGCAGGTGATAGCACAGACAGAAAGTCCACATCATGATATGTGTTCATGCTTGCAGAAGGGCCAATCAGATGGTCAACCAAGAAACAGAGTGCCATTGCACTCTCATCTACAGAAGCAGAGTACAAAGGAGTTGTAAATGCAACAACTCAATGTTTATGGTTGCAGAGGTTACTTGGAGAGTGTGGCTTAAAATCATAGTACTCAACTACCATCTACTGTGATAAATAGAGTACCATTCGAATATGCAATGATCCAGTTCAGAAGCAGAGAACCAAACACATTGAGATCCATATGCACTACATCAGAGAGCTTGTGCATGATGGCACCATTCACCTACTCTTCTGTTCATCTTCAGAACAAGTAGCTAATATCTTCACCAAAGAATTTTGTGAGAAGACCTTCAGCAATCTCAAATCACTGCTGGGGATTGCTGATCATGCTGCGAAGCATGAGTGAAGACAAGATTTCCAAATTTTGTTTTACAGTCCATGTTTAAGGGAGGATTTTCCCCTGTGGTTTTTGCCTCTTTCCTTGTTTAAATGGACATGCAGTATGTAAAGGGTGACTAAGCCTTGTTTCTAGGCCCTACAATCTTTTGATATATTACTCATAAGTCAAGCTTAAGGGGGGGTGTTATAATAATCAACCCATAGTTAGCTACCTTAGACATTAAATTAATCATTTTTGTCTTATTTGCCTAGTTTCATGATTCCACCTTATGTAAGTTGTCATTTTCCTATTCATAGTGGTCAAAATTGCCTATTTTGACTCATGTAGTGCTTGGGAAACCTCAAGGAATCAATTCTGCTTTATTCCTGGCCTCCTAGGCGCCCTTCTGCTTTTTCTGCTTTATTGCCTGCTTTTTCAGTGCTTTAAGGCAATTGGGAAAGTTTGACTAGGTGAGGTTAACTAGTTTTTTGTCCTCCACATCCTCCACTCTTTTCTCCTATGAAAAGAATGTATGAGTTGTCCTTCCATCACCTTTTAGCTTGCCTAAGTGCTTTTTCTAATTCATGAGATCCTTAGCTGATTTGGAAACTACTTTATGCACTTATGGGGGAATTGCTTAATTTTAGTAAGCCTGCTTTTGACTAGATTCGAATTGCCTCCTCATGCATTCGAATCCCTTATGTAATTATTTAATGCAGAAACCTATCATGTTACAGGGTTGGCTATTGTACACTGATTTAATAAAGTTTAGTGTTCAGCTCCATATTTAGTCTCTTTTGTGAGTGATTTTGCATGTAAAATTGATAATTGTTGTGAGTAAAATTGTTCTATCACTGGGTTCAATTTCCACAACAATGAAGTAGGTTTAGAGTCTAGATGTTTATATTTACAGGTTAATTTTTTTTTTGAATTGAAGTGTCATGTGTGTGGCCTGTGCATTCCCACATTCACTTGGTCAATTTAGTACGGACCGGGACGAATTGACCATTTTGTTACCGATCCATTCAGTCATACCCTGATTTTCTTGGTTTGGTACCAAACTTGTCACTCCAATCATTTCAAAGGATGAGTTAGCTCGGTTGGGGGTCAACTTGGTTGAATCATCCAACTCGATAGAAAAACACTTGATTAAATCTGCAACTATTATTGTTGAAAAGGGGTTAGGCCAGTAAAAGGAAAAGGCAATGTTAGGAAAAGGAAATGCAAGGAATAAGTGAGAATGGAGAATTGTATGTAACTAAAAGAGGGGCATACATAAGATTTCTTAGGGCATACATAAATTTTTGCATACAATCCCATTAGTATCATAAATTATGGGAGAGATCAGAGAAACATCCCTACACAAATATTAACCGATAAGTATGGTTTTGGTGTTTCATTTGGAGAATAAAATCCTATAACAATAGTTGTTATTATGACTCTTAAAGGGTCCTAGATGAGATCTATGCACTTTTAGGCAGTTCAACTTTCAAGCAAAATAAGCCATCAACAACAAGTATGTGCACCTTAGAACACATGGAAAAGATCATAAAACATATTAGGTAAAATGGATAATCATCTACAACATCACAAAATCATTCATGGGAAAACTAAAAACCACTTAAAGGAGATATGTTCTTTGAAGGAGATAGTCCATTAAAGGAGAACCTCTAGGTTTTGTATAGATATATATTGGCATAAATTGCAGTGTTATATGTGATGCATATGCATAACATATCGTCTCAAGCTTGACAATGCTGAAAGGCTAAAGTACAATGGCCATAAGCATACATATGAAGCTTATGAAGCCTACCCAATTCATGTTAGCAAAAGGAAATGCAAGCAATAAGTTAGAATGGAGACTTGTATGTAACCAAAAGAGGGGCGTACATTATAAATTTTAGGGCTACCAAATGCCCACACCTATTAACCAAAATCATTATTGACAAGCTTTTTCTTTAACAAGTTTTTGGCTTACAAGTCTTTCCACGTTTTTTTGCTGGTATTTTTCTATGCTTATGCCAAATTTTTTTTTGGCCACGGTGCAGGTAGAACCAAACATGTATTTGTCAGACCTGTCTTCCTCCAGCGAAGGGATTTTGGGAAGGCTAGAGAAAAGTGAGACATCCAGTAGGTCTACATGGGCTAGATCAACTAGATGTCAGAAGATCAAAAGAAAATTCGACAAATGCATGAATTTTTTTCTCCAAGGAGGGGGGTCATGTTCTTATGATGATGAGACAGTGGGAGACATCGACATGCCCTTAAGGTACCAAAACCTAGTGAAACAATGGGTTCCTAGCGATCTTCCTAAAGTAAACACTGATTTTTGTGTGAATGAGAGGATATATAGAATTGCACCATCCTCATTGCATGGATTGGGCTTGTTTTGCATGGACGGCATAAAGGTTGGATACAGTAGATGTACAAAATTGATGGAGTATGTTGGACCCTGTTACAACTACAGTGATTGGATGCACCTGGTCCAATATACATGAAGCATGCGTAGATATGAGTTTTCAGTGAATTATATACAACTGAAAGACAAAGCTCAAAATAAAGGAGCAACGATGTACATGGACAAAAGGCAAAAAAAACTGGTAATATTCCAGGGTTTATAAACAGTACACAACCAGGGTCTACATTAAAGCAACCCAACTGCATATTTGAGTCGCATGAGGGAAACCGTGTCTTTGTATGTGCAATTAAATCAATAGCTGCTGGCAAATAACTGCTTATTGATTACAATTTGAATCGTGTAGATACAAACAATGTTAGTATGGTTGTGGTACAACAAACAATTTAACCACCCTTTTATTAATTATTTTAACATCTATAGGAATTTTTGTTAGAATATAATTGAAATTATCTACTTTTCATGTTTCCTTATGTAACTTTTAGTATGTTTTTGATGCAGGGTTCTCTCAGGGGCACCTCCATCTCCTTAGGTGTTTGTCGACCCTTTTCAAGGTAGTAGTTATACATCGATATTGCCAATGTAATATTAAATTTAGGATGGACATATAGATATGTTGTTATGTATTTTCATTAGTATATTAGGTTCATCTATATAATATTATCGATTTTCCATGCAGAGTGCTAATCAGGGAAGGCAACCAGCTATTGATCAGCCGACTACAACATCAAGGAAACAACCAAACATGAATGTAATTCTCCATTTCAAATACTTTAAAATTGTAAACATGTATATCGTGATGCATTATGTTTATTTTTTTTATGTATTCTTTCATTTTTATGGTTGCATTCATGATGGTAATGTTGTCTACCTTTTTTGCAGATTGACCGGGGAAAGTCCCCAGCTGTTGATTAGACAACTAGAGACTCGAGGCAACCATTTAACCTAAATGTAATTCCACATTCTAAATACTTAAAAAATGTACACATATAAAACATGCAGCATAGTGTTTATTTTTGTTTTTGTTCTGTATTTGTTAGCTTATTCATATTGCGTTCATTGTGATAATGTTCTCTACTTTTTTTGCAAGTGGCTAATAGAGGTAAATCCCCATCTATTGATTAGACCAAGCCATCGGCTAGGCGTCAGGTAATCTTAGATGTAATCCCTAATATAATTATTTGCGCACACTATATTTTCAAAGACTAAGCAATTTTTTATATATTTCAATTGCAGACATGGGATTCCATTTATCAAATGGCGTCTCAAAACTCTTTACAGAATGAGGTCTCTCGGTTGATGAGAGATAGTGAAATTAGAGAGTTTGTAGACCCATTGAGGGTGCTACAAAGGACAAGGGAAAAAATAAATGAGGAATTGATTTGTCTGACATTGGCAGTTCCACTAACAGAAGGGCTCGAACAAAGGATTCAATTGTTGTTACATCAACGTAAACAAGTGGACGTAAGTTATCGAATAAAAATGTAAATTCATTTCTAAAAACTTTATAATATTTGATTTTATATGTTTTTGAACTTATAATACAATGGGTTTAATTTACAGCACACTATGGAGATTATCAGTGGTGGTCAAGGAAATGTTGGTCCCAGTGACCAAACCACTCCATGTACACCACATACTTCTCCCATATTGTCCACTAAACAATCGACAACACACTCTGCGACATTGCCGAGGGTAGCAGAGGGTGCAACTGATGTTGCCACACCCACAACAGATGCTGTAGAATAAGGGGTGGATGTAGGGCTAGATAGAGATGTGGAAGCATTTCCTGGATCTTCTCGTGTGACTAGCACTGGTTCAATAAAGTGTACATTTTTGGGAATGAAGAACTGGTTCCAATAAAGATAGAGAGGATTCCAGGTGATTATAGATTGTTCAATTTATTTTTTATAATTTGTGTCCAATATACCGATAATATTTTCTAATGTTGACTAATGATGGCAATAATGTTTTGCAGGAAATGATATATTTTATAAACACATGAATGATTTGGCCTTGGATATCTTCGGGCCCACCATCCGCACAATGTGGAACAAGCAGCCAAAATATTTAAAGGATGATCTGACTAATCGCTTGGTTAGTCTGTTCAGAAAAGATACCTTTGATACATTGAAGGTACTACAGAAGGCTGGAAAACATCTAAAGATTGTCCGAGACCAATATAGGGTTCGCCTAGAAAATAACCCTAGGTATGAGAACCCTCCAATGATTCCATCTATGGATTGGAAATCCCTGGTGAAAGATGGAAAAGAGAATGGCTTGAGAAAATTAGGAAAGATACCACCAGGTGGAATAGGGAGGTATGCAATACATTCCAAAATGTAGTGGTAAGCCTTATTATTACTATTTTTTATATCAATTTTGGTACATCGAATAATGTATTTAAAAACTTAATTAGGCTCTCAGACACATCTAAGGCCACAAAGGTAAGAATTGAAAAAATTGGCCAACACAAGCTTGGGCCTAGTGGTTTCTCTAACTTGGCGGCTCGATATGTAAGTATTACAAAACCTGAATCCGCATCCAAATATCATACAGATTATTATTTTTGTTTTGTTCTGACAAAAGGCTTTAAAATTAATGACATCATGCAATTATGAAGGTCGACCGGTTCAAAGAATTGCCCAGTGTGGATTACATGAAGCTTGGCTTCGAACATGGCTTTGACGTCGTTGTTGAACACTGGAGAAGCTTGTCTGTGAATACTGCATGATCTTCTGCTGATCCATCTGGTGCCCAGGTATGTGAAAATTGTATAGTTTAATGATAATTTATTAATTCTCATGCAATTTGTTGCTTATAAATAAACTAACATAAATTATTTATTCCTTTTTGTGCAGGAAAGTAATGATCCTGTTCATGTCAAGGATGTAGTACATGACCAACCAAACGAATATCATGCTTCTCATCCCGGTAATGAATTTATTAATGTGCTACTATTTTTTATAGACCATTGCAGATGACGAACATTAATTCTAATTCTACACAATTCAACTACAGAGCATGTAGCTGCATATCATAACACAGAACAGGTTGGGCCAGTACGAGATAATGTTGAACATGTTGATTGCACATGGCAGGTAAAAACACACATTCATAATGTTTTTTAAATGAATTACTCATATTGATCAAAATATAAATATATTAATGAAATATTTTGACATTATTGCAGAAATTCATCGCCCCTCGCCTGAAGTTCAACCTTGCGAGCAGACTAGTAGGGATATCGATGATCAGATTCCCAAAGATGTGACTCTAACTAAATATTTAAAGAGAAGAAAAGTAAAAAGGAAGTGACTAAACAAATTTTGAGTAATTCTTATTTATATAAAAAAAAAATAATGCTTTTTTCCTCTGTTTCATGAATGAATGTTTGAATGAATGCTTTACTGAATTGTTTACTGATATTTTTTTTCTGCCATTGACTAAATTAATGTTTTAATGAATGAGTTAATGAATGGTTGAATGAATGGTTTTTTCAGCTATTGAATGATTGGATGGTTTAATGAATGTTTTAAAGAATGATTTAATGAAAGCATTTTTCAACTATTGAGTGAAATAATTTGCATTGTAGATGCATTGTTATTTGCATTGTGAAATAGTGAAATAAATTGTTATTTGCAAGTGTAGGCATTGGGTTTGGGGAGTTGAGAGTGATGTGAGGGGGGGAAGTGGCCATAAGAGCTTCCACCTTCAAATGGTTGGTCCTGTTTAGTAGAGAATATTAAATTATTCTTGAAACAGAGAGGAGCTCAATGAATGGTAAGGAAGAATACATTAAAAAACATCTATTTCTATATTTTTACTGTGTAATTTTCACTATTGATATTTGACTCCTCCATTGGAACTTGTTACAGACAGCGTTGAGAAACATTTCCATAGTTAAGAGGCAAGAAATGGAGTTTTGATTAGATTGATGGCCTTATATACATAGTATTTTTGGTTATCCATGTTTTATCAGGTGACATATTCTCAACAATTAATTTACTTGAATAGTTGAATAGTATTGTAATTTACATTGTAATAGAATTGTATTTATTTAGATTGGTTTTGTTATTTTAATAAACAAACATAAATATATTTGATGGGTCCTAACATGAAACTATTGCAACAGGACAAACAATGAAGTATGTTGAATGATGTTTTGAAAGGTAAAGCATAAGAAGACAGTGTGAAGATCCATAAATCAAGGTATAAATATGTTTTATTTTGTTTGATTGAGCTGTGTATTGGGTATTTATTCATGTGCACACACATACATTTAGTTGATGATGATGCTTACCATACATAGAGGCGAACTTTGTTATATCTGATCTAAACAATTACCTTAAATATTTTGATTTATCGTGATAACTAGCCCCTTGGTAATACTTTACCAATACCATATAGCTAGGACAACAAAATTAAATGTAGGCATTTCATTACAAGAAATTTGATAGGAATTTGAGTTTGATGGGAATATGAAAGGTCAAAAGACAGAAAAAGATAGATAGACTTGTGAGGAAAATGGTATCTGAAGTGTTGTTTCCCTATTATTCCGCATGAGTATATTGTTATCTTCCCTAGTTTATCTTTCTCCAGTAGTTTTATAATTTGTTTATTAATCTCATATCTTGTTCAAATTTAATGGTTGATTGTGCACTGGTAAACCTATGTTTATATTTGTGCTTATCCCTATAGGTTGTGAGTTGGGCATGGTACACATTGGTATTTTTAGTTTCCATTGTAACTTTTCACCCCACTGTACACATTGGTATATCAACATGAATTACCAGCTGAGTTAACCATCCTTTGAAGGGTTTATACAAGTACTCCTTAGCCTGAAAAGAATGCTTTTGGAAGGCACAACTCAATTATATTGTTGAGATTTGCTGGTCTTTTTGATAGGTTTTAGGGTTAGAAATGATAGTAACACTGATTAGTAATGAAAGAGTCCCTAAATTTCCCTACTAAACAATTAAATGGGGTCATTGTAAGGCATAAAGTAACCTTTTATCAAGGCCAAATTATCCCAACCCTTGAAACATGTCAAGAATGAAACCTTAACTTTGACTTTTGACTGGTTTTTTTAGGTTGCTTCTCAAGTTCGTGGATGTAGACAAGAAGATAGGTGACGCACTGGAGGATCTAGGCCTAAATAGGCAGACCAAAATTTGAGGGTGGCTTATAATTTGAAAATTGTTGTTATTTTTGGATTATTGAATTTTATAAATTTCTAAGGTTTTCTAGTTTATACAAATGCAGATCTAATCTAACACTACACTAATCACGCAAATGCGTATATTTACACATGAAATACTACTATATTTACCTCTAGGGTTTGTTGGAGGATCCTAATTAGGGAAAAATTCTGAGATCTAAGGACAAACAAGAGAAAAATCCTTCAAGAGGATGTTTTATAACATGTAAAAGTTGACAAAAGCTGGTAAAAATCCCTAATTCAGAGAAAACACAGCATTACAACCACCATTCAATCCATAGAAGCATAATTTCACCAAACTTTACCAATGGAGCAACTAAGAAAACCCTAGATCCTCCTTGTGCTTATGTTCTTCCAACAATGCTAGTATCAATCTTGCATGTGCATGAAACCCTAGAATTCACCCATCATTTTACCATAAATCCAAATAAGAAATAGTAATATATTTGATAAGTTTCCCCTGTGAATCCATAGGAAGGCCTATATCATTAGAATGCATTAACAAAGCTAGAGTAGGAGTTTTAAGCAAAATTTTTGAAAAAACATACAATTTATTTTTGTGATCAACTTTTTCATGGGATTCATTTTGCTTGTCAAAAGTGGGTCATTCTAATGCTCCTGCAACTCCACAGCCATTGTAAACCAGTATTTATATGGAATCATTGGTTTATGCTCTTCAATATGAAGGCCCTCTTAAAGATTGCCTCTTTGTATGAAGTCATAGACAATAAGGCATTCCTTGCCCCGTGCATAATAGCTAATACAAAGTAGTTATATGGTAATCGTTGTGCTTAATACTTAGCCACCGATGCTGGTTATAATACAACATTATGTTTGCTTGTAGTAAAAAGCAACTGTGAATCCCTATAGAGTTTCTCTTCTTTCGACAAATACCTTATTATTAGACCGTGAGATATCTCGACTTCAATATCTATTTGTTTTAGCATCCAAAGCCTTCATAGACTCCATTCACCGCATCAAAGGCATTGACCCACTGATCATTGGTCTTATTATAAATAAATCTTTCATAAAATATCTGTTGCCATCTCTCCAGGAAAATAAATGGATTCACTAGCTGCAAAAGGATTGGATGCTATAAACTCATGCTCCCAGCCTGTAGAAAACACAACAACAACACAAAGCATAAAAATGGAAAGCCTATATAATAAATTACAAAGGGAAATGCATGATAAATTTGGATAAATTGGGCTATAAAGGAGATCAATGTTTTTCCTGCATTTCCAACCTCTCCCAGGGATCCACTTGTCACTATTTTGCTGTCTAAGTAACGGCAGAGGGAATCACTGTCTTTGAAAGGAAGTTGAGCAAGGATACATAGTGATTTAGCTTTGGGAAGGTAAATTGTTGTTTCTGTTGTATTTGTTGCTTGCAGGCCAGTAGGATAAGGTGTTTCTTTGGTCAATATAGATACTGTGGATGGATGCCACTGAGTGGAGTTTGGACCTCAAGCCCCAAGCCATGAGGCAATAAGTGTAGCTGTTAAAAATTTAGTCCAGTCAGGTGTAGTTGTTTGTGGCTAGAAAGGCCTAAAAAAATTAACTGAATCTGGTTTGAATCTCATCAAGTTGGGTGTATAATCTCGATTAGGGATTTTGATTTTTGTGGGTGGAGAGCAGCTGGGTCGACAACTGCTGCAAATGCAAATAGATTTTTTTGTTTTTTATATATGTTTTGAGGTGGACAGTATTGATCTATGACCTTGTGGTCTATATTTGTCTCACTCTACCCTAAAAATACCTCTCTCTCTCTCTCTCTCTCTGGTATGTCCATTGTTTCGTTAGTGACTTGTCTCCTAAGAGACAAAGTGTGATCATATTATAAATATGAGTATAGAAATTAAGGAATGTCTAAACCACATTGTTTTCTTCTATTTGTCCATTTATAATATTTTTGCATGTGCTTGACTAATTTTGTTCATACATATCCTAGGTAATTGTAATTGATGGATGTACATAGTGCTGATATGTAGTAATCCTGGCTTGGTTTGGAGCAAAATGGGTCATAGCATCAACTGAATGGATATTTAGTTTTGACATTGAGGAATCATGAAAAAATGAGTAAACAGAGCTCTGTAATTGAATCACATAGACTTGGAGAAGGCTAAATTGGGTCTTGGAAACAACTACAACAGAGCCAATGTGAAATTCAATGTCAATAGAGTGGATAACATGGTTATACAGGCTATTAGTCTTCTCAAAACCTTGGACAAGGACATCATGAACACCTTCTGCATGAGAGTAAGGTATTGCAAGTTTAAACTTAGTATTGTTTTTAATTTTTTTGGGTTTTATATGAAACAACATTTAATATAGTTTAGTCAGGGTCAATTCTAACAGCTGTCAAGTTGAGGTCAATTTCCCATAAGTGTCTTTTAATTCTTTAGTTAGGACTCATGAATCATATTTATACTGAAAGGTAAAAGGATTTGTTTATTAACTTAGATTTATATCAGATCCATGATTTCTTTGTTCTTTGAGATGTGTTTTAAAATCACTATATTTGATATTCCCAAGGAATAAATAAAAATATACATTTGACTAGTCCTGCGAGGACTCAAGTGTGCTGGATACTTTTTTTTTGTCCATCATTCAAAAACAAAGAAATATAAGAAAACTATTAAAAGTATTCCTTACGTATTCTGTAGGATACTCAATTTGTCATCAATACAGAATCATCAAAAGAGCCCTAATATCTAAACCAACAATACAACAAGATGAGCATAACCAGTGTATATATCCCTCAGCTATGACTCTGAGCTAATCTGCCATTAAGTGGTTCTTAGTACAAGTCTTTTTTGAATCAGATAGGAAGTGAATTTTCTAAATTCTTGTTTGGTTTAGGTACCCTTCTGTAACAACAAAGTAAATTTAGAAAGCTTGTCTGCCATTGAGCTGAAATCACATATCTTGAATCACATAGACTTGGAGAAGGCTCAATTGGGTCTTGGGCACAGCTACAACAAAGCCAACATGAAATTCAATGTCAATAGAGTGGATAACATGGTTATATAGGCTATTAGACTTATCGATACCTTGGAAAAGGACATCAACACCTTCTACAAGAGAGTAAGGTATTGCAAGTTTAAACTTAGTATTGTTTTTACTTTTTTTTGGGTTTATATGAAACAACATTTAATATAGTTCAATCAGGGTCAATTCTAATAGCTGTATTTTATACAGGGAAAAATCTTAGAATAATGGTGAGGTACCATTACTGGAACATGCCCCAATCATGGGAACATACTCAACATACTTGTTTTCTGCAGGCTTGCAATCCATGACTGAGGAGGAATTGACCACAAACAATGAACCATGTTGCTTAGAGAAATTTGACAAAATTGGTAGCTGTTTAGTGTTTTCTCTCAAATCCATCACTAACTGTTCAGAAACTTGCTGATTCTTCTTTCCTGTATTCTCAAACTCAGATTTGTTCTCACTTGAATTCTCAAACTCATCTCCCAAAATGTCTGACAATTTTGAATGTAAAGACTCTCTCTTTGATCCCTTTGACACACTCCACATATTAACCTCTGCTCGATCATTTGAGATGCTTGTCAACTCACCAATGTTTGTTCCAAACAAGTTTCCTTCAGTGGTCAAATTCTAGGCTAAAACCAGGTGGGGGTAAAATATTGATAACCGACATTCTAGGACTAGTAATTGCTAGCCTCTCCCAGGGATGCACTTGTCACTATTTTGTTGTCTAAGTAATAGCAGAGGGAATCGTTGTCTTTGAAAGGCAGTTGAGCAAGGATACATAGTGATTTATCTTTGGGAAGGTAAATTTTTGTCTTTGATAGAAGATAGACACCAACACACACAATGATTCCTTTTGGAAGCAAAGACAAGTAAAAACATCAATGAACATCCAATCTGGACTCGCCATCTAGAGTTAAATAGTTATGTGAGCTTAGTAGAAGCAAATTGTTGTGCATGATGCATAATGATGATTTACTTTGGAAGGAAAATAGAATTTGCTGGGGAAGGCAATTACTGCTCAAATCACCAAATCCCGAGCCCACATGCATGGCGAATCATTGTCTTGAGGGACCATAAGAAAAATCATTGTTGTGCTTGGGAGGAGCTTGCTTTAACATACAACATTTTATCCTAGGGGAAGGTTGAACAATTTGCTAGAGGAAGTTCCTCTGTAAGCCACCAAATCCCTGACCCACACTTCTTATCAAATCGCTATAACTAAGTGAAATATTTTGATGTTTTTAAAAAAATCCAGCAACAGGCGTTGCTTTTCCGACGTTCTTTCGACACTTAGATGAAACCATTCGATGGCAGAGTCATGAATTCAACGCTTCATCCCATTAGATGACCGATGGTTTAAGTGTCGGTCTGCATTGAATATCCGACGTGGTCACCATGTCACCGACCCTTTTCCTGTCAGAAGGCCGACTCTTCCAGTTTCGGATGGTCGACGCTTCAAGTGTCGGATGGCGTTGGATTTTTGACACTCTCTAGATAAAAATACTGATGGTGTCACCATTCCTCCAACACTTCTATCCGTCAGAAGGACGGCACTTCAAGGGTCAGAGGACGTCAGATTTCTGACGGTTTATGCAATTTTTTATTGGCACTTTGGAAGGAAAAACAGTCGAATGTGCGATGCAATGGTGTGTTGGATATTCAAACCACATTGGCAGAATGTAGAAGATCCAATGTTACGCCATCAACGACAAAAAAAAGTGTATGTGTCGAAAATGCGATAGAGAAGTGTCGAATTTCAGACATGCAAGGTGTCAGAGTTTGGGTTGAAATTCTATTGTGAAAATAAAATAAAAGAATGATTATCCTAACCCAGCTAAACAAAAACAACTGTATAAAGACACAACAAATATATTTAAAGAATTTGCTCGACAAGAAGAAGAAGATGATAATCGACAAAGCACAGTTAAAGAATTAATACGTTTAGTACAAGATGACAAAAATGTATCTTAATTCATTGACTTATTGTATAAAATAAAACACAACAATAATACAGAAAAAAAAACAAAAAATATCTGCAGTCTAAATCAAAAGGACAAAAGTGATGCCGACCCACTTGTCAACCTAGAAATTGAAGGCTACCATGTCTGACAAGTGGTGCTCGACTTCAGGTCACAAGTAAACATTATGACTCATGACACCTGGGAACAATTGGGTAGACCTCGACTATACAAGTCAGGAATATACCTAAAATTAGCCGACCAAGGCTTGATTAAACCTATGGGAGTTTGGAAAAACATAGACATGATAATAAAAGGAATATCAACCAAAGTTGATTTTGAAATTATTGACCCTAAGGAAGGATCTAGTTCCTTCCCAGCGTTAGTCAGTCAACCTTGGGGAAGAAAAATGAAAGCCTCAATATTCTTAGACAAGGAAAGGATAAAACTAAAAGGGAATGGACAAATAGTCATAGTACCTATCCATACATCCCAAGGAGAACCTTGGATAGAACCTATTGATGAATAAGTTTACATACAAAAACTATATCAAATACAAAACAATGAAGAATACACAGAACCCAATGTCTATGGTGAATTTCACTTAGGCAATCAAGATTCAGTAGGATACAACTTAGACACAAAATTATATGATTGGGAAGTTGAGAACTAAAAAACACAAGCAAGAGATTGCTGGACCATTCAAAAAGTGCAAAAGAAACCAATCCAACAATGCTTCTTGGTGTCTATCATCCCAAAAATATTTGAAAAAAAAACAAGGGAATATCCTACCCTAAAACCAACAAATGTAAATGTTAAACAAATCCCAAGATACAAAGAAAGAGAATCACCAACTATGCATATAGAACAAGTATCCAGGAACATTGGTGAACATGGCCGACTATAAAGCTTAGTGGAAACCTTCACAGGATAAGCTTCTAGATGGTGGGATATCCATTAATCAAGACTGCAGACATGGACAACAACTTCGACTTACTTTATAGAAAGATTCGGAGGAAAAATGTTAACTAATCAAGCTCAAATACCTATGGTCATCCAAGGACAGGATCCAGAAGACCACATAAGAACATGTGAAAAAGAATGGAAAAGACTTGGGTATAAGGATGAACATACATGGCCACACTTGTTTCCATAGACGCTATCTGACTTACCAAACAAATGGTACAAAATGGAAGAAGCTCGGGGTGAAACATTCCTATGGCATGAACTAGGAGAGAATTTTATAAAATATTTTAGCTTTATACCACAAGACAAAAAGTTAGTCAAAACTACAAAACAAATTAAGGCATTTATAGAACCGATCAGGAACAAAAAACTAACACAAAATTAGGACCGACCAATAATAAACTGCAATAACATACAAACTGGGACAATACCACAGACAACAAGACTACAGATGGAAAATGAAAATCTGAAAGGGAAAATATTTAGATGGAAATCATACCATGCCGAAAGGACAAAACCAATTCACACAGTACTCAAAGTCGAGACAGCCAACAAAGAAGACACCGACCAAATGACTGCAGCAGAATTTCCTGCTACATTTTCATAGTTTAAAGAAGGGAGCTGACTAATCAATGAAGCCAAAGCACCTGAATGGTTAGACACTAAAGATAAAACTAAAGAAGTCGACATATAAAATGATGATCGACCAAAAATAGAAAAGATTGGAGACTACTAGAGTGAAGAGAAAACAACAGAAATAGTAAACGTACTAAAAGAATTCCAGGATTTATTTGCTAGAGACTACAAAGATCTCAAAGTTCTAGTCCATGAAATGGGTGAAATGAAGATCGACATTAAACCTGATGTCCAACCTGTAAAGAAAAGACCATATAAATTAGCTCATAAATACAAAGAGATAGTCAAGAAAGAGATTGATAATATGCTTGCAGCATGAATTATCTACCATATTGAATAATCAGAATGGGCAAGACCAATGGTTGTTCAACCAAAGAAACAAAATCCAACCAAGCTAAGGATATGTGTCGACTTCAGAGACCTAAATAAAGTTACATTAACAGACCCATTTCCAACACCTTATGCAGATGAAATCTTAAATGAGGTTGCAAGACATGAATGCTACTCGTTTACACATGGATTCTCAGGTTATAACCAGGTACCAATAGCCAAATAAGATCAGAAAAAGACAACACTCGTATGTGAATTTGGCTCATTTGCTGACAGGGTTATGCCTTTCAGACTAAAAAAATGCACCTGCAATATTTTTGAGGATTGTGGTCAAAGCATTTCAAGAATACATTTACAAAACAATGGCAATATATTTCGATGATTGGACAATATACTCTATACTAAAAGATCACTGCAAATGGCTAAGGCTCGTGTTGGAACGATGTTGGCAAATCCAGCTATCTCTGAACATAAAGAAATGCATATTTTTAACCCCTATAGGGATACTATTAGGACACATCGTCTACAAAGAAGGAATCAAGGTCGACTTTGCAAAAATAAAAATTATCCTTGACTTAAAACCACCGCTGAATCCAAAACAAGTCAGGGTAGTACTTGGTCATACAGGATATTACAGGAAATTCATCAGATACTATTCAGATATGACCTATCCACTGGAAGAACTGCTAAGAGAAGATTAGGATTTCAACTGGACAGAGGAATGCAACATATCATTCGAAACACTAAAAAGGAATCTGGTTGAAGCACCCATTCTAATATTTCCAAACCGGTTGACCAAATTCCATGTACACATCGACGCATCAGGCCTAGCAATAGGAGCAATCCTAACTCAAGTAGGGGACGATGGAATGGACTACCCTATATTTTATAGCAGCAGAAAATTAAATAAAGCAGAAATAAACTACTCAACAACAAAGAGAGAAGCATTAGGAATGGTTTTTGCACTATAGAAGTATCGACATTACCTACTGGCCAATCCGTTTATCTTTTATACCGACCACCAAGCACTAAAATACCTTGTAAATAAACCCTTACACCATGGGAGAATTTGTCGATGGCTACTTCTATTCCAAGAATTTGAATTCGAAGTCATTGTCAGAACAGGAAAATTAAATGTCAGACCCGACCACTTATCATGAATCGACACAGGAGAGGAACCGAATGGAGTTGAAGACGACCTACCGGACGCACACTTATTTCGAATAGAAGCAGTCCCAACAGAATTAGAGGAAATATCACAATTCTTAGAAAATGGACAAGCACCAGAGGGCATGAGCATGGAGAATAAATAAATTTTAGCCATGAAAGCTGCACCGTATAGCCTCATAAATGGATTCTTATATAAAATGGGCCTGGACGACATCCTCAAAAGATGCATACTAGAACATGAAAGAAATAATATCATGTATGAAGCACACTATGGATTGGTGGGAGGACATTTTCAAGAAAACACAACTGCTAAGAAAATCCAACAGTCAGGGTTATGGTGGCCGACAATTTACAAATACTGTAACAAGTTTGTAAGCCAATGTGATAGATGTCAACGACTAGGTCGACCTCTACCTAGCATGAAAATGCCCTTGATATCAGTAAACCCAAGTTTGACATTTTAAATTTGGGCCATCGACTTCATAGGACCATTTCCCATACCAGCAAAAAGAACATGTGCAAGGTACATAATAACTGCAGTAGAGTATGTAACCAAGTGGGAAGAAGCAAAACCGATCGACACATGTTCTAGTGAGATAGCTACTAAATTTATCTATGAAAATATAATTACCAGATTTGGATGTCCAATAACCTTAATCAATGACCAAGGTTCACACTTCATTAATAAAACCATCAAAGCACTAACAGACCAGTTCAAAATAGACCACTGACATAGTACAACTTATCATCCTCAGTCAAATGGAGCAATTGAGGCATTCAATAAAACATTAACAAAATTCCTAACAAAAATCTTGAACACTGACAAAGATGACTGGGATAAAAAGATACCTACAATACTATGGGCTTGCAGAACAACATACAAGGGTTCAACCGACCAAACACCAATTCGACTAGTCTATGGACAAGAAGCATTAGTTCCATTACATTTTCGATAGCAAATGACTATTATAGAAGAAATTCTACATGTCGATGTCGAACAAGGAAGGAAATACCAACTGATACAATTAAGTAAGCTAGAAGAACACCGACTGATTGATCTAGAACACTAAGAAATCCAAAAACAACGGCAGAAGGCATGGCACGATCGCAACATCAAAAACAAGAACTTGTCGGTAGGGGACCTTACCCTACTATACAATAGTCGAGTAAAAGGGAAACCCAAAAAGCTACATATTGAATGGATGGGACCCTATGTTGTCGAAGAGATTCATTCCAACAGATCAGTTCGACTAAGGACATTACAAGGCAAAGTATTTCAGAAATTTGTTAATGGTGCCTGACTAAAACGGTACAAAAATTAAAACAAGTTAAAAAAAAAATCATATAACGACCATAACTATCAGAAAAAAAATTATAAAAATCTAAAAACAACAAAACAGAACCAAACACCCATAAACCCGGGATGACAGGCCCACCAACGCTTCGACAACCTACATCAAACCCATCAAAATACCACCACCGACCGCTCACATGATCGATATCGACCAATGACACCAAAGGTCAAATCACGCCTTCATGACTATGGTCAGAACGAGCACCAAAATCAAATCACCATTAATGTAAACTCCAGTGACTGCGCTGAACCATCACTTCTGCCATTAATACACCCATTGACAAAAACGTCAAACGCCCCACCTATAAATACCGGACAGGAAAAGGATCATTTATAGTATTTTGAAAAGAGAGAGCAATTTAGTAAACAAAAAACTGAGAACCAAGAACCTCTAAGAAAAGTTGAGCAAAGAACCGACAAAATGGCACCAAAACAAACCAGAGCCACAAAAAAACAAAAGAACTACAATTTGCTAAAACCCCATTAATGAGGAGGTTAAGAAACATAAAGAACGCCAAGGTACAAGAGACCTCATGGGAAAAAACATGGGCTAAAATCAAGGAATGGGCTTATGTCGACAAGAAACTGGCACAAGCAGTAGAGAAGGTAAACTATAGTGCTATCATGAACTACATGAACACATCATTCATGGCAAGTTTTGGAGGTACAAAAGAAATGGAAGTGAAGTTCATTATCAGCCGGTACCATAACGGGAAGTTCTACTTCAACGGACTAGTTGAGATCTTGGGCAAACTCATTTATAAGCTAACTGGTCTATCCAACCAAGGTGACCCAGTACCCGTCGACATAAAATAAGGGATGGTAGAACAATTAACTGGAACGCCATCTGGAAAGAATTCAAAAGGGCTAATGATTAGCCAGATACAAGCCTGAACGCCATAAATCGTGGCCAAAATTATAGCAATAGGGCTGACACCAATAGGTCGAGGAAGTGACCTAAAGCTGGATATATAGAGGCAGTTGACATGATAGCCACTACAGGAAAAGTATACAAATGGGATCAATATGTCATTGACATGCTTATGGGCATCTGTGAGAAATTCCAGGAGTCAGGAGGGATTATAAGGTTCTCGTCGCTGATAATATGGATAGTAATGTACTACTTGTGCCTAGTCGGGGACAAGCAGTTCCAAGAACCCATAAAATTCCATATGTGGAGGTTCAAACCATTTTCCCAAACTAGAACACTGAAGGAACTGGCAAATGGAAAAGTACTGTTGGAAAAATGGTTCCAACAACTAAAAATTCAGATGACCATATGGAGGGTGCCCTAGAACATCCGACGAAGTTTGCCAAAAACCACACACATCTAACTGGAGCTTGACCATACTGCGGTTTGGTATATGCAGGGTGTAAAGGAAAAATAAAACACTTTCAAATACTATCCAATAGTCAAAGAGATCGTCTGTGAACTAGCTCGACAGTTTGGCACAAAACTGTCAATACCAGCAAAAGCCAAGGAAGTAACCATGGCAATAGAAGAACCATTAACAGACCAAGAAAATGAAGAAGATTATGAAATCTGACTATAAATCGTCACATTCATGTCAGAGGAAACACTGGCAGAGGACACCAATCGACTTCAAATCACAATCATACCGCTGACAGCCCAAAGGGACGGTACATAGACAGAACACCAGGTAGCCTTTGTTAGGATATTTAGACACTTCGGAGTTAGTTAAGATCAACTTGTGTAATATATCCATTATGTAAATGTGTGTTTCTTTAGTATGCATTAGTATGCATTTGTAAATATTCTAATCCAACGGTCATGATATGTTCTAGACATAGAGTGATCTGACGGTTCGACTTCTCTTAGATCATACCTATCATTGATCCGTGGCTTAACAACGAATTGGTCCATGATATCTATTTAAAGAGAATGGAGGGTCCTTGGCTAGTTGATCGATTATGAGAAGCTCATGTAACTTTCTTTCTTTTGCATAATAAATTGCTCCAAGTAAGCTATTTGGCTGAGGCCGTGGACTGTTTCCCTCTCGAGGGTTTTAACCATGTGACAAACATCGATGTGTTGATCTGTGATCTATTTATGTGAAGCAGTTGCTCAAGGTGTTTGGTCTTTTGGGAGTACCCTATGTACCTGAACATGGTATCAGAGCGTTTATGAAGAGCCGCTTTCGGTTTTGATCAAGATCTAGAACTGGTGTTGCTGAAACTTTGAAAGGGTTTCTGGTTTTGGATTTTCTATGCATTTGTGGCCCGTGGGATCTATTCCATTGCATCTGGAGTGCCGTTTCCATTGGGTAATAGTTTTCATTTCATCGAAAACTATTTCTGGTTTTCCAAAAACACCCATTTCGGCAAATCTGAAGGTATAATGTTCCAGTGACAGATTTGTTTTATTTTTTTTATATCTCTCATATTTTATCAGTTTTATTATTAGATATTTACTATTTTAGTCTCAGACTGTTGCCTTCCCTAGCTGCATATGCTCTTTGTCATGCACCTTTCACGATCGCGGCGAATAAAAAACAGAAAGGGAAAGTTTTTTTTCTTGTCTTCTTGGCTACATATGCTCTTTTCCGTGCACCTTGTGTGATCACGGCAAATCAGAAACAACGAGAAACTTGAAAACACAGAATTTTCGGGTAAGGTAACTAAGATATAACCCCATTGTGTGGAAATTTTTTGTTTTGTTTTTGTTTTTTGTTTTTTTTGTGATTTGCAGAAAAAAAAAGGCAAGCACGGGGAACGAGAGAGAAGAGTAAAAAAAAAAAAATCCCCGTTTTTCTTTCCATTCTGTTGCAGCTGCAACTGTTCTCCCCAAATTTTTTAAATTTTGGGCCCCTCCTAATCATTTAGAATTGCGTTGATTTCATTTGATCCGTAAATGTTTGGTCTCGTTTTGACTTTGGTTGATTCTAAAGATAAATTTGTGACTTGTTTTTAGAGAATTCTTGTGTTAAGATTTTTTTGTGGGTCGCGGGCTTGAATTTGGATTGCTAGCGTGAAACTCGTCAGATCAATTGCCCTTTGAACAAACCATTGTCTCTGAGGTGAAACAATTTGACCTTTGCTGATTTTGAGTTTTCTAAACACTTAAGTTTTCTTATGATCGGGCGTCATTTTTATGTTAAAGCGACCGCTGATAGCCTTTTCCCGTCCGCCGTTACGGCTCCCAATCCGATTTGCCATTCGAAGTGAGAATTTCCTCGACTGTCGATGTGCGTTAACTTTTCCGTCACATGTCCGAAGCCTTCTCTCTTCCGCCGTTGCGGCCGGGAAAGCCCTTTACCTTTCGATGTCCAAACCTGGCCGACTTCCGATCTAAAGTTTTCCCGCCCGCGTCGCGTGTCTTCAGCCTTCCCTTCCGCCGTTGCGGCTCTCAAAGTCATTGAGCTTCAGAAAGGGAAAGTCGTCCGACTTTCGATCTAAAGTTTTCTCGCCTGCGTCATTGAGTTCTTGTAGCCTTTCCTCTTCTGCCGTTGTGGCTGGGTGAAGCCTTTGAATTCCGATGTCAGTATCCTTCCGACTTTCGCCGGGGTGCAACGGGCCGTTTTCTTGTGGAATAGTCGCTCAATCAGTAGAATCTAATGCTATGTTTTGAAATTCCATTCCAATGAATGATGCTTGTCGATTGGTTGCAGGTTGGTTCGGGAGATCGGTCAAACTACCGTGGCGTGGAGGAAGATGGACAGTGTGGTAGAAGCAAGGCCGAAACTAGCTGGATCGCAGGAAAATGACAAAAAGCATGTGAGATAGAGGAATATGAAGCGTTGAGGAACTGAAGAGTCAGGTTTTGGGGGGCAGCCCAAGCGGTCTACAGTTGTAGTTTAAATATTTGAAATTAGAACTGAGAAGGGGAATTTTTCCCTCGAAAAATTTGTAAACAATTTTTCTTGTAAGAGGAACTATTTCGTTTTACAAATAGAAATTGCAATTTTTGGCCTGCTGGAGAAAGCAAGATGTGGAATGTATCAATGTGATTAAATGAACAATGTTGAAGGGA
This sequence comes from Pseudotsuga menziesii, assembly GCA_001517045.1. Taxonomy (NCBI): domain Eukaryota; kingdom Viridiplantae; phylum Streptophyta; class Pinopsida; order Pinales; family Pinaceae; genus Pseudotsuga; species Pseudotsuga menziesii. Next base: position 133,549 of record LPNX011133471.1, read on the forward strand.
AACTATTTCGTTTTCAGCTGTGTTTCATTAACTGTGAGAGTGTTTGACTTCCTGAACCTATGTTCTTGTTGAATGTTTTTTCAGTATATTTTGTGATGTTTTCCACTGTGAGTAATAAGTATTGTTCATAAAACGATTGGCTATCTGGTTGTTTAAATATCTTTAATTGTTCATGCATCTTGAAATAAGTTTCAGCTATATGTAACTCTTCATAATGCATGTACAAAATGTATTACTCACTAATAAATGATAATTCTGCTCCCTAGGGATAGTTTAGGTAGTTAGTTATTTTCTTGTTGAATGTGATTTGGATGCTTGTGAGCCTTAAGACGAGAGGTAAGAACCTGCGCATCACATTGTGACTGCTCCTTGCATTTTTATCGCCCTGCATTGTTAATTAGGCACGTGCATTTCATAGTTTAAGAAAAAATACAAAAACTCGGTGGACCGAGCCACAACCGGTAAAACCTTTGTTTTGTTACTTGACCTACGGTAGCCGGACCACAAACTGGATGGATTCCCTACACCAAACAGTCAATGGGCTAGTTGGGAACGTTGATTGGGGAGAATCCCTTACTGTTGCTGCCTGCGATTTTCGGGGCCTCAACACATTCTTTTACGTACCTTTTAAACTTAGCTCACTTGGTCCAAAGTTGCTTTACTCCTTAATAGGTCTTGAGTTCAAGTCTTATTAAGCTACTTTTTAGTGCATGCAATTTCTATTTTCAAGTTACTTTATTGTAAAAGTGCATCTCACTTAAATAAAATAAAATAAAAAGTGAGTCACTTAAGTCTTTTAATTTATTACCGCACTATTTAAATTAACATTATTGTAAAAGTGAACCTCACTTATTACAAAAGTGATTCACTTCAAAGAAACTTTATTGTAAAGTGATTGTCAAAGGTTGATCTTGGGAAGAGGGGGGTTCTTTTTTTAGTTGGTCAAGTTAATATCCGCCACGCCACTATTGGGGACATCTTCAATATTTTATTTGATCAATCATAACTTCATAATCCGGAATTAGTTTTCAGTGCCGTTTTTTTTAAAACCGCATATTTGTTCAAGCTCATTGCATCTAGACTGTTAGTTTCTATTTTTTCAGCCATTATTTTACAATATGGCTGCCCCTTGTAATATTATACTTACAAGTTCTAACTATTTCTCATGGAAATCTCGTATGGAGGATGTTCTGCAAAGTAAGGGACTTTTCAGGATAACCTCAGGGAAAGAAACATAACCCACTAATGATGATAAGAAAATTAAATGCGCAAACAGATGTGATGAAGCTCGTGGATTGATTAGGATGTCAATCTCTACTGATTTGTGATTCCACATATCTGGAATTGATGAACCTGATATAGCTTGGGAAAAGTTGGAATCTATGTTTGGTAAACACAACGAAATTTGGGGTCATCAACTTGAGAATGAGTTGATTTCCTTGAATCCAAATGATTTTTCATGCATTCAATACTATTTATCTAAGTATAAAAATCTTAGACTCTTATTTGCAGAATGCAAGATTAAAAAACAAGACAAACAATGTATTTACCATATTCTTTCCAAACTTGGACCTACATATTCTGTTTTTGTATCTACATTCTACTCCATGAAAGAATCCTTGATTGCAGCTAGCTATCAAGAGCCTAGTCTTGAATCCTTTTGTGATTCCTTAATTAGAGAGAAAGATAAGCTCATTCATCTTGGAATAATTAACAATGCAGATACATCTGGGAAAGCCTTATTGTCCCAATAGGAAGAAAAGTCCAAGCCTCCCAAGAAACATAATTTTTGCAATAATAAGCCAAACAACAAGGGTCCCAAACCCTCTCAGTCAGCTCCTTCTTTAAAAAATGACAAAGGATCCAGGACAAATGGAAAGAAGATATAGCGTCATTGCAATTTTTGTGGGAAAGATAATCATGATGAATCTAAGTGTTTCAAGAAGATGGCAGCCTTGGAAGTAGCAATGAAGAAGCACCACATCAGCCTAGATTCGTCTTCAAAATCTTACTCTTATAATGCATCTTCTTCTTATACTTCAAATGAATGGCTCATTGATTCTGGAGCATCTTATCATATGACTAAGGATCAAGCCATATTTTCTACTATGCATGAATGTAAAACCAAACAAATATTTGTTGGTGATGATAGATCTGTAAGTGTTGTAGGATCTGGAATAGTTCTAGTAGAAAATGGTCATTTTAGTGATGTACTATGTGTTCCAAAAATTTCCTGCAATTTTTTATCAGTCTATCAAATTACTCATTCGGGTGAAGGTAAAACTGCGACGTTTACACCTCACCAAGTTGTAATCAAGGATTTTAAAAATCCTCAAAATGTCCTTGCTACTGGAACTGTTGATGATATTACCAGCTTGTACAAATTTAACAACTTTGGGTCATCACCTTTTCCTTTAGTTTTTGTTTCTCATAGTGATAACTTAAGAAAAATTTGGCATGAGCAATTTGGTCACTTAAATTATCGCTCATTGCAACAACTATGTAAAGGAAATATGGTGACTGGTCTTCTGATGGTATCTTGCAAGGATGGTGTTTGTTTTGATTGTGTACTCAAAAAACATCATCAAGAGAATTTCGACAAATGTGCCTCTTGGCACACGTTGGTTCCCTTGGATCTTGTACGAAGTGAATTGTGTGGTCCTCTTCCATCTGCTTCCTTTTTTGGTGTCAAATATTTCTTAACTTTCATTGATGAATACTCAAAATGCACTTGGGTTTAATTCCTAAAACTTAAGAGAAAGGTATTTAACATGTTCTTGGCCTACAAGGCCCTTGTTGAAAACAAATATGGTCATCAAATTATTAAGTTAAGATCTGACAATGGAGGAGAATATGTTAACAACAAGTTCACTACTTTATACACTGAACAAGGAATCCAACAACAACACACTGTTCCATATACACCACAACAAAATGGTGTAGGTGAACGGAAGAACCACACTTTAAAATAAATGGCTAATTGTATGATCCAATCTAAGGGACTAAGTCTTCAATATTGGGATGAGGCCATAAATTGTGCAAATTACATAGTTAATCACACACCCAATAAAGTTTTACAAGGTATAACACTGGAATAAGCATGGAGTAAAATTAAACCATATGTAAGTCACTTTCGTGTGTTTGGTTGTGAAGCATGGGCTCACATTCCGAATGAAAAATGGAAGGCATTGTAGCCTAAAAGTGAAAAGTGCATATTTGTTGGATATTCAGAAGATGTAAAAGGTTATAGACTTCTCCAGCCACATTCTCATGATATAATCATTAGAAGAGATGTTAAATTTGATGAAAATATCTTATCCTATGAGCCTAACTTGGCGAGTGTGCTATCTTTGGCCTGCGAGCCTGTTTCAATGATTATGCCTTCTTCTTCTTATTCCAACTTCCTTGACAGGTTTCCAACTTCAATTTCTGATGATTACAGTGAGGATGAAAATCCACCTCCGCCTGCTCATGTTCCTCCAATTGCACCAGCATCAATACTTCCTCGATGGGTCTGTTCAACATGTGAAGCAACTGGTGATCTTGCCGGTGATCCTAGAGATCAACGTCGAACATGTTCTTAGTTTCAGCGAGCCTCTTCTCTTTTGGCTCAAGTTTTTGAGAATCATGATCCATAAAATTTTGTAGAAGCTTCAGGAAATCCAGATTGGGATGCAGCAATGGATGAAGAATATCGTTCCTTATTGGCGAACGATACTTGGGATCTTATTCCTCTTCCAAAAGGAAGAAAACTTGTCAAATGTAAATGGGTCTATAGAACTAAGTATGCATCAGATGGAATTGTTGAAAGACTTAAAGCAAGGTTAGTTGCCAAAGGTTTTTCCTAAGTTGAAGGGATTGACTACAATGAAACCTTTTCTCCTGTCACAAAAATGAATTCCATCTACCTTGTTCTTTCCCTTGCATCCTTACATAACTGGGAAGTCCATCAAATGGATGTCAAGTCTGCCCTTTTACATGGTGATTTATAGGAGGAAATTTACATGGAACAACCTCCTGGATATGTTTAGGATAACTCTAGCCTTGTCTGTCTCCTTAAGAAATCCTTATATGGCCTTAAGCAAGCTCCTAGAGCTTGGTATGCCAAAATGGATAGCTTTCTCCTTGACATTGGTTTTTCTAGATGCCATTCTGACGCCAATGTCTATACCAAGAAAGTAGGAAACCATTTCATTATACTTGTTCTTTATGTTGATGATCTTATCCTTACTGGTAGTGACCCTAAACTTATAACCCATGTGAAATCTATCCTTAAGAAAATTTTTGAAATGTCAGACTTAGGACATTTGCATTATTTTCTTGGTCTCCAAGTCTTCCAATCTAAAGAAGGAATATTTCTTTCCCAGTCTAAGTATGCTTGTGACCTTCTTCGTAGCTTCCACATGGAAGATTGTAAACCATCCCCTTCTCCCTTCTATTCTGGAGTCAAACTTTCTGCCACTTGTACTTCCCATGAAGTAGATTCCACCTTGTACCGTTAGCTTATTGGTAGTATTTTATGCTTGACTCATTCCCGTCCTGACCTTTCCTTTGTTGTTGGTCGTGTTGCCTGTTATATGCAAACTCCTCATGAAAGTCATTGGAAAGCATAAAAAATAATACTTCAATATATTCAAGGTACAATTCAGTTTGGGATTCATTACAGTATAGGGGGGAAACCTTTGTTGGTTGGTTTCACTCATTCAGATTGGGCCGGCGATCCTGATGATCGAAATTCTACTACAGGTTATGTTTTCAATTTGGGATCTGGACCTATCACTTGGGCTTGTAAGAAACAACAAGCTCTTGCTCTTTATTCAATAGAAGCAGAATATCAAGCCACAGTTAATTCCAGTCAGGAAGCTTTATGCCTTCGACAGATCCTTTCAGAGTTTGGTTTCGAGCAGCAGCAGCCTACTCCACTTTGGTGCGACAATCAAAGTGCCATCAAGCTTGCCAAAGATCCAGTTCTACATCAGTGCAGAAAACACATTGAGCTACACATGCACTTCATCATAAATCTTGTTCATGATAGTGTTATTGAAGTTCTCTATTGCCCTACAGATGATCAAGTTGTAGACATCTTCACCAAGTCTCTTACATAAGCGAAGTTTTCTAAACTTAGGTCTATGTTAGGAGTTCAGGAATGTGTCCTTAAGGTGGGATAGGCTCTAATGCCTTCTTCCTTCTCATAATAGTGTCACTTTTGTAAATCCTTCAATCCTATCTCAAGTTGTTCTTAAGGGGGGATGTTAGGATATTTAGACACTTAGGAGTTAGTTAAGATCAACTTGTGTAATATATCCGTTAGGTAAAAGTGTGTTTCTTTAGTATGCATTAGTATGCATTTGTAAATATTCTAATCTGACAGTCAATATATGTTCTAGACATAGAGTGATCCGATGGTTCAAATTCTCTTAGATCATACCTATCATTGATCCGTGGCTTAACACCCGATTGGTCCATGATCTCTATTTAAAGAGCATGGAGGGTCCTTGGCTAGTTGATTGATTATGAGAAGCTCATGTAACTTTCTTTCTTTTGCATAATAAATTGATCCAAGTAAGCTATTTGGCTGGGGCCGTGGACTGTTTCCCTCTCGAGGGTTTTAACCACGTGACAAAAATTGGTGTGTTGATCTGTGATCTATTTGTGTGAAGTGGTTGCTCAAGGTGTTCGGTCTTTTGGGAGTATCCTGTGTACCCGAACAACCTTTCCAGCTGAGAAAAGTGTCAGACCATCACAACAATAGAGGGAAGGGGAAAAATTAGGAGATATTGAGTTCGACAACCCTAAGTATGACATAACCAAAGAAAAAATAAAAAAGCTAGCAAAGGAAATAGCAGCAGCAAGGAATAAAGCAACTGAAACAAAAGGGAAGGGGAAGCGCAAGATGATCCTTTCATAAGCAGAGGATGAAGAGGAACTGTTAGCTACTACGGTCGACATCATAGAAGATGCCGTAGTAAACAAAGTTCCGGTCGAGATGCAGTTCCAAAAATTTGTCGAAGCAGTAGCACGAAAAGGTTGACTGACAAAGGCAAAAAGTACAAACACCTCAACGACCGAAAATATTATCGACTTAGTATCTACACCTCCACCCTATCTCCAACCTAGATCACACATGAGGAAATTACACAACTACCCTCTGTAATCCCAATCGACATATACAAAAATGCTATGTTGAAAACCTTGAAGGAGAGGTTCGACCAAGACAGAGAATTCCAGGTATACATTGAAAAACTACTTGAGCTACTTACCTCTGTCCAGAAGATCACCACCAAGTGTCCTCTAACTGAAGCTAGTGGATCAAGACAACTCATTTCTCCATAACCTAGACAAATACCTCAGAAGTTGAGGTCGGTGGGAACTATAAAATCAACATTTGTGAGGAACCCTGACAAGACAGCTCAAGTTGTCCCAAGTCGAACCTCATCCTTCATCCCAGCCGACACCCCACCCCTTCCATTAGCTAATGAACCAACAAGAGATGTGGAAGAAGAGAAACTAGAAGAAATAAACTGGGAAATCAAGAACCTATTCTTTGACATCTTAGAGGATTCACCACCATGAGTCGAGGACCCGACACCTGACCACATCCTCACAAAACCAATCACACCCAACCATTGACCATCACCACCACCACCTCCCAACCCAGAACCTGCAACTGAACTATCTGCACCTGAAACACCTTTACCTAAACCATCAGTACTAGAAATGTCTCTATCTGAACCCTCTGCATAGAATCCACCAGATAGACACCTAGCCATAGAAATCCCCCAAGAGACCCAACCAGAAGTTCCACTAACCGTTGCAGACCAGCAACCAGAAAATCCACTGCTGAAAAATCAACCACCAAAAAGTTTAACTCTTACAAATGCATAAGTACAATAGAAAGCATAACAACATAGGAATAAGAGGAAGAGAGACAGAAAGAAGAAGGACCACCAAAGAGAATCACAAGCGGTAATGGTCCACATTATCCAACTTGGGTCGACCACTGCAGTCGATGCAACAAAGCTGAAGGATGGAGAATTGGGACAACTCTTGGAAACTCTGGCCATCGAAGCAAAAAAAGAAGCCAGACTAGACGGAAGGAGCTCGACGAAAATGAGAAGGAACAAGTTGAGTTCTTGATAAAATGCAAAAATCTAGCACAATCTGTGATACCAGGACTGATGGAGGCTGACACCGACAAGCCCCTGGAAAAATCCTATCAGCTATTTGAAAGCATGGTGTCGGCCCTACATGAATAGATGAAAAACACAAGAGAAGAACAAAAAGAAGAAACAATTAGATTACTGATGCAGCAACACACAGCCTTCTTAGAGGCTTACAAAGTGCTTCAAGATCACATGGAAGAGTCTGTCATAATGGAAGGGGTACTATGAGACTAGCCTGCTTATTATGGGAAAGTATTCCAGCAGACTCGACGGAATCGACAAGAAATTCAAGCACTGGAGAAGAGAAAGAGCATGGAAGAAGCATTGAGAAGCACTATCGAATATCAAATCATGCTTGAAATAACCAAACTGCAGAAGCTCGAGAGACAAGCACACCAGTGGGTACAGCAGGCACTCCCGAGCTTGGACAAATTAGACACCATCTTCCCGCAGATGAAAATGCTTCTGGAGATGGAAAAAGAGAAAGACCAGTTTATGGGTCCCGACATGGAAAGGATAAAAGACCTCTCCGTTCAAGAGAAGAAGTTGATGCTATCAAGCATTACAACATTAACCATTGACATACAAAAATTACTTCAAAATTGGATAGAATTCCAACATCAACTGGCCATTATGGTAGAAGCAATTGTTGAAGTATGTATACAGAAATGACCAACCATCCGACTTCATAGCCCGTAGAAGACAAACAAGAAGTAACTACTTTAGACAGTCAAAGATGTTTTTTGAGTACCTACCCTGTTTCTTTGAGATGAAGAAAGCTTTTGTTCATGGGGGAGATGTTGGAGGATCTAGTCGGTAAGCCGACTAAGTTGATCAACCGACTAATGAGATATTAGGTCGGCCACATAAGGTCGTGTCGGTTGACCAAGTCAACAGGTAGTTATTTGTAATTGTTTGTAAATCATATATATTAGACTGTTAAGCTAGATGAGAACTTGGTTTAGTTCTGTGTTTTGTATGAACCCTTATAATATAATATAATATGGTATTCCACATCTATGTTCTTATTTCTTGTCTCTGTTATGTCTGTATGCTTTAATGTGTATTATTGGTAACCCTCTGTGATCCGTGAGATTACAACAGGATTCAGCATGCCATAGAATGATGATCATGGATCAGATTGATGAACCGTCAATTACGTTCTATTCCAGACATATGGATAGTGCTAGGGGTGTCCCTATACTCTAGTTCCATGGACAAGGGATCCTGTTTTAGCTCAATTTTGGAAACTAGGGTTTTAATTAGCAAGGGAATGTGAAAATTTTGCACATATGGGTCAAATTTGAAAATTCCTTGATCATGAATGTGTGGATAGCATTCCCACATGGAACCTCCATAAACATGCTTGAATGACCCACCAGAACCTTGTTTCGATGTGCGGTTTCCATTCTATGCCCTGGGTAGGGATTCAACATGTGTCTTTGAAATCCTGTAGGAGGTGGGATTCAACGTGCCATAGAATGATGACTGTGGCTTGGATAGACTAACCATCGACTCCATTGGATTTAGGACATTTGGATAGTGCTAGGGGTTTCCCTCTACTCTAGGTCTATGGATAAGGGATCCTGTTTTAGGTCAATTTTGGAAACTAGGGTTTTTCTCAGTAAGGGAATGTGAAAATTTTGCACATAGGGGTGAAATTTGCAATGTCCTCGACCGTGAACATGTGGCTAGAGTTCCCATATGGAACCTTCTTAAACACGCTTGCATGAACCACTAGAAACCCATTTGATGAACTGTTTCAATTCTATGCCCCAGTTAGGGAGACAACAGGTGTCCCTGAAATCCTGTAGGAGATGGGGTTAAATATATATGCTGATGGTTTGTTTTTTATCGGCATCACAGAGAAGAATGGATACCCACAATACAGTGTGACACAAAATTGGAAAGAAGTATTAATTGATATATGTTTGAAGGTGGGTGTATATCTTCCCCTCTTGAAAAAATACTTGCTGCAAACTATTATTCCATGTGTAGATGTTGAGAATTATGTTACACTTTGTCAGGTGTTGAACTTGACTTGTTTCCCATCATTTTTAGGCATGCAATAGTCTTTGTTTGTCTTTTCATCAAGGTGAAAGGAGTTGTCAATCTCTGTGTGGAGGGGAATTAATCGTAGGATCTCATATCATTCATGAGATTGGAAATTTGAAAGAAGGTTGTTTCCATATTAATTTATCCTGGTCATCCAAGATATGTGAGAATTTGCATGATGAAATGCAGGAGGAAATGGATAAAGCAATGCAGAATATGGAGACCTAGCATAAGAACTGGGAAATATGTTATGCACATGATTTAACTATGGCAAGAAGGAAGTATGAGTAAACAAAATACCATGTGAACAGAATTAATAGTAAACTCGAAATGAAACTGATAGGATGGATAAGAAATATTATATGCTTAAAGAATATGAAATCCCTTCCAAATGGAAGGTCCCTATGGTACTAGATATCAAACATAGGTGGTGACCTCTCGAAATATCAATCCCACATTGTGATTGAAAACAACCCAACTCCAAAGGGAATCCCTAAACATCATGCAACAACAATAGACTTGATATAAGGCCAAGCAATAGGGGTGTAGTATAAAGAGACATCAAAACATACTAATCAAAAGTTGGTTTTGTGAGCATTGAACATGGACCCTAAGGAAGAGAAAAATGTGTCTAAAAACTAAAGTTTCACATAAACCTATAATTTTCCACTTTAACCAAAGAAAGTGTTAGCACTGGAATTGAACCAAAGGTTGCAGAAGGCTCGTTCCTAGGTAACAACAGAACCACTTTAGACTGTACTTCTGGCACAACACAGTCCGAGAGGGATCTTCTAATTTACTTACCAAATTTTCTCACGCAAGATATTCAATAGAGAATGGTCAGGAGGTCAGATCCTGAATGGGATATGTATGTTGTTAAAAGGTGTAGGTGGGATGATCTAAGAGAGGGAGCATTGGGAAATAGAGTCGACAGTACAGGTATGGAACATGTTGCAGGAGGTAAAGAATCATGGAAATTTATAGACAGAGGCAAGGTAGCCACCCATCTTTCAATCTAGAGAAATTTAGCAGGTGACTAGTGGATGAGAGAAACCATTCCATCACGCAGAGAATTTATAGAATGAATTTGGCATGACTTTAGAAGAAATTGTTTAAAAAATTTAGAAACAAAGGGCTGAGAGCATACATGATGAATTTTGGCCCTTATTTAGTACTGTCCAAACATAAAAGGAAATAACAAACTCGAATGAAAAATAGGATGAACATTCACGTAAGGAAGTTACATATTGAAAGAAAAGATGACTCAAGAATCTCTGCCATGAAAAATTATCATTCCTCTACAATTTTATTCACATCATGGAAAGCCAGAAACAAATTACAATGGAGAGCCTCGGCACTTGAGAGTTTCCCAAACAAACCCTATCTCCCTCTACTAAGAGTATATTTATACTATCTTAGATCTAAGACTAATCCCCGAAACAAAACCTGGGAACTGCTTTCAGTCATGATCAGACACTAACAGTTTAGAGTGTGGTACTATTGCTACAATTTACAAATATTAACAGAAATTGTGGAATAAGTGGGCATGCTTGGCCTGGATGACAAACTAACGTTCTGTTGCTATGCTTGCAGGCCTCGAGGACGATGCCTTCTGGTCGCTTTCAGGCGAGTCACCATTGACTGGGTTTTGGACTCTCTAGCTGGTTTGTCGAGTCAGCATAGTTCCTTTTTTGTCCCTTCCTTTGTGTCTCCTGCGTGTTCAAAGGTACCTTTCTACATGGACATAAACTGGCAGGGAATTTTGTGCCCCCTACTTTCTCAACCTTCCCTGCAGCCCCTCCCTCTCTGGGTAATACTGTTAGATGTGGGGTCTGGAAGAAAGGCCGTATTGCTTCTGGACAAGGCAAGCCTTTGTGGTGGCTCATATTTCTTGTACTCCTCACCTTCTACAAGGTGGGTTCTCCCATAGGAAATATGGTGGAGTGTACCTTCACTAGCCCCATCACCTTTGACAAGTGGAATTCACAAATAGGGTTGTGTAGGCATTGGACCCATGATTCTCCCACTCGAACAACTGCTCCCACAGAGCATAGCCTAGAACTGTCTTCTTGTGTGAAGGCTTTGGAGGTAGCAATGGTATTAGGGGATCTTGGAAAAACACCCATGGGACATGAGTGTCGAGTAAATGCACAACCAGAGGTGTGGGAATCTGAAGACGGGTATATCTCTCAAAATTCTTCACATCTACGCCCCGATGGCTGGTGTCATCCTTGGTATGGAAACCCAAGGCAGTGGATAAGTGTAGAAACTAACTCACCAACCATCAATACACCTAGATGGAAAATATTTTCGAACCAAATTTCCATTTTCAACTTCTCGAACTTCTATGGACTCGCAACAAAATGAAACCTTAAGCTCTAAAAAGTATGCTAGCTCATTCTTGGTATTACAAGGATTTGGAAGATGGTATTATATATATAGGGCTGAGAAACTAGACTTTGCAATTACCGATCAACATTCCTGCACATTTTGTCATCGAGTGTCTCTGCACTGACATGTGTGAGGGAATGATCCAAGTGATCTTTTTCTTCCTAGAGATCTAGTCACGTCGCTTCATCGGATGCAGCACTTTACTATTTGCTACGGGAAATTTTTTGGGTGTCACCCTGTATAGTAGACCCCCTGCTGCAAAGCACATGGAATGGAAATTCTTGCACTCCCTCACTTTTGTGACGTAGGAAATAGAATGACCTCCCTCGTTGTGCTTTCCTTGCTTTATGTGAAGAGTGGATTCACCGGCTACTCCCTTACTTCCGCATGCCAAACCACACAGAGGCTTCCTGTCTTTAGGTGATATGGCTACACCATAGGGATGATTTCCCCTATACGTATGCTACAAATGGTGTCCAGGGAATCAATTAATCTGCTAGGAGGCAAATCATGCGTGGGAACATCTCCTCTACTATTAGATCTGTCATAGATGTGATACCTATGGCCTTGATACCTTCTCAACCCTTCAATTTGGGTACCTTTTCACATTTTTCGTTCATGATTCTTTAAACCTTAGCCGCTGATTCATGATCAACCTTCATTGGGACCGTCGAATTGTGTGCACGTTAACATTTAGCCAATATTACCTTGTCTAATTGAGCGAGCACTTTCATGTTGTGGAATCCTCCACTTCCATTTATCAATCCTGACCCTTCGTCGTGACCGTTGATCTTTGCAGCCAATACCTCATTTTCATGATTCAAAATCGCAACTTTATCTGCGCTAGTTCAGGATGAGAAATCATCGACGATCGTGGACATGAAACGAATCTTGTTTCCACCGTCATATTTCTCTGCTCTTTAATTAATTTCATGATTGGGAAAAGCTCTTTCTTCCATGCATGTTTCCCTAGCAAGATTGCCTCAATTCGTTGATCGGGCTTCTCCTTGATCTCATCCTTTCATCGCTTATCCTCTTTGACCGATTTCACAAATACCAGATCTAAATATTTACTCGCATCTTCGGCCTGTGGACCCATGCTCCACCATTGATCTTCTCTGTTGTGAGTCTAGATCATTGATCTATGATGCCCCTTGCTCTCATTTATACTGCTGCATGTCTTGATCTTTGGAAGGATATACCTCCGTATATCGAGATCCCTTATCCATCTGATGGTATTAGCCAATGGAAACTATCCATTAGATAACCTAAAGGGTGTTTGTATAATTCTTCATTGAACATGACCCTTTTTCGAATCCTTCCAAGCCCATAGCCAACAGTTTCAAATGGAGTGCTAACAGTTGGCTCCACAAGGGATGCTATTCTCCCAGTGAGGTAGCAAAGAACCCCGTAGACCAAGTACCAAGTCCATTGGGCTGCCCCCAATCCCTCTTTTGAAGCCTTCAATGTGCTCAGAGCTATCACTGTAAAAAAATTATATCAATTTGCAAATTATGCTCTTAACCATACTCGGAAACTGAGTATACCTATGACTGCAAACCTATATTTACAACCGAAAATGAAAACAAACTGAACAGTACTAAAGGAAATTCTCGTTAGACCTCGATCTTATTTGTACCTACCTACTCTACCTAACTAAGCATACATGCCTAATCAAGTGAACTATGACTTCCAATGAAGCCAATCAAGCAACTTACCCAACAATTTTGTTTCATTTTCATGCTTGATTAAGAACAGAAATGAGATGCAAAATGGAAGAAGGTCATAACAAATAAATGGAACTTCATAGTAGAAACATAACCAGTCATTACCATTACCCATCCTCTCCATATACTCTGCTATGGGATCATAGAAAGCATGTCAACCTCCAGCATATTCTCTTCTCTATTTATCATGGGAAAGCTATCTAGAACACCACTCCTCTGGCGGGCTGTGTGACTGATATTCGAAAGATATTTGAAAGGAATTCCCATGATTGTCTTCACCTGAAATATACCCCCATTCTTTCAAAATTTTTGAAGCTAGAACCTCGCCTTCCTTATATGCCTCAGCATGGAAATCATATTTTTCATCAACATAATCAAGCAAGCACGACCCCTTTTTATGGGATGATATCCATGAAGGAAAAAAGTTAAAATATCCATTTATTTGAGGACCTTTACATCCTTCTTTGCAAACCAATTCCTCGTCATGAACTCCCGATGTCTCTATAAGCTGAGAGGGACTACATGATTGTTCATCTTTATCATCTTTTCTTCTAGACAAGTCTATGGAATGCACCATATATTCTAACTTTTGTTTCCTCTTAGAGGCCTTAAGTCTTTGTATTATTAATTCAAATGAGGAATAACACAAGGGAAGACTATCACCTTCAGCACACTTCCTATTTTTTCCTATCTCATCCCTTTGACCTTGGATTGCAACTTGATTTTCTTCATTAGCAGACCTTGGTTCTATAGCTGGCTCCTTTAGTATACCCTCCAAGTATTCCTCCTCATACTCATCATACACAGGTGTACCGAAATCCCTTTTAAAATCACCATTAACAAACTCGACACTGAGCAGATTGCAACCTTTAGAAAAAAAAAGGTAGAACCATCTGCTTCTATATTAGGCTGATCATTTTCCTGTCTAGTAAGGGAAAGCTTCAGCTGGACAAGGACTATCTCTTTCTGTTTATGTGTCCCAACGAATTTTAATGTATATTTTATTTCAACACCATTCTCTTGACCTGCTAATTTTTTGGACATCTTGAGATTTTCTTCAACTTCCAAACAATCAACAAACATATGTTGTAGGCTGGTTGATTTTCTTTCCAAAAGAAGTGATGACAAGTCAGGAGGAATGGTAGTGGCATAATATATTTTAGCAGTGTTTTCAAGATGTTGGAATTCCTTTGGCATGTTATAATAAAAGCTTGAAAATAGTCTATTAAAACTAGACATGGCTTCACCCTCCTACCTCTTCAGGGAATATAATTCTGAAAGTATTTGGTCTAGTGGCCTTCTCCTACCCCAAAATTTCAAAAAGGTGCAAGAAAACTCTTCACAGGTACTGATGGACTTAGGGTGCAGGTGTCTAAACTATTCTTTAGCATCTCCTTGCAAGGACTGGGAAAAATAACTCATGCAAATGTCATCATGTTCTATTTCAAAAAGGTCAAAGAAATGTTCAAACACTTGTAAATATTTCTCAGCAGTGAGGTCTTTGCATTCTCCATCAAATTTGGGTAGGTACTTGTAATGTTTTGCTGGAAAATCATGAAGGAGAGGAGGCAAGTGAAGTGGATTGTATAGACTTGGAATACTGGGTGAGACCAGCCTAGGTGAAATGGATATGTTACCATCTATGGCTTCATGAGGCTCATAGGAGTGACCTTTAGTTTTATGAGTTTCAAATGAAAGATATTGGTCATAATCAAATGCACAAGACAATGAAATGCTTTCAGTTTGTAAAGATGGATATATAGGAATACATTCATAGTTCTGTTTTGAGTGAAATGAGCCATGGAAGGTTGTTTTGATAAGTTTAGGAAAATATAAGAACAAACTTACAAGGCAAGACAAGGCATATTGAAAGAAATGGAAATTCGAGTATCTTATCTTTCCACCATGCATTTTTAGACTTCACAACGAGATCATTTTCCCAGTAGAGTCTGCTAGTTCTTTCTAAAATTTTGATTTTTGGGTCGTATCACCAGCAGAGTCACTGATGTCTATATCCTTTAAGAGTGGAGTTGCCAGGTGAGAAATGCACAACCTTATTGATGTCTTATTATTGTTCACCCTCAATAACCAAATCTGAAATTATGTTGTTCATACCCAGGGATGATCTTTAGTCTTGTCCCTGCAAACGGTGCCATTTTGTTCACACTGGAATTGAACCAAAGGTTGCGGAAGGCTCGTTCCCAGGTAACACTAGAACCGCTTTAGAATGTACTTCTAGACCAGTATAGTTAGAGAGGGATCTCTCATTTACTTACCAAATTTTCTCACGCAAGATATTCAATCAAGAACAGTCAGGAGGTCAGATTCCTGAATGGGATAGGTATGTTGTTATAAGGTGTAGGTGGGATGATCAGAGAGAGGGACCACTGGGCAATGAAGTCGACATTCTGGGTATGGAACATGTTGCAGGAGGTAAAGAATCATGGAAATTTATAGACAGAGGAAAGGTATCCGTCCATCTATCAACCAAGAGAAAACAACCCATCACGCAGATCATTTATAGGATGAATTCTTCATGACTTTAGAAGAAATTGTTTAAAAATGTTTGAAACAAAGGGCCAAGAGAATACAGGATGAATTCTGGCCCTTAGACACTATTATCCAAACATGAAATCAAATAACAAACTAGAATGAAAAACATGATGAACATTCATGTAAGGAAGTTATATATTGAAAGAAAAGACGACACAAGAATCTATGCCATGAAAAGTTATCATTCCTTTGCAATTTTATTCACATCATGGAAAGCCAGAAACAAATTACAACGGAGAGCCTCAGCCCTTGAGAGTTTCCCGACCAACCCCTATCTCCCTCTATCAGAAGTATATTTATACTACCTTAGACCTAAGACTAATCCCTGAAACAAAACCTGGAAACTGCTTTTAGTCACGATCAGACACTAACAGTTTAGAGTGTGGTACTATTGCCATGATTTAAAAATATTAACATAAATTGTGGAATAAGTGGGCGTGCTTGGCTTGGATGACATCTCGACGTTTTGGTGCTGTGCCTGCAGACCTCAAAGACGATGCCTTCTGGTCGCTTTCAGGCGAGTCACCATTGACTAGGTTTTGGACTCTCTAGCCGGTTTGTTGAGTCAGCATAGTGAATTTTCTACCCCTTCCTTTGTGTCTCCTCCATGTTCAAATGTACCTTTCTACATGTATGAAAACTAGCAGGGCAGTTTTTTCTCCCTACTTGATCAACCTTCCCTGCAGCCCCTCCCTCTTCAGGTAACACTGTTAGACATGGGGTTTGGAAGAAGGGTCGTATTGCTTTTGGCCAAGGAAATACTTTACGGTGGCTCATCATTCTTGTACTCCTCACCTTCTATGAGGTGGGATCTCCCAGAGGAAATATAGTGGAGTGTACCTCCACCATCCCCATCACCTTTGGCAAGTGGAATTCACAAATATGGTTGTGCATGCATTGGACCCCCATCCCACTTGAACAACTGCTCCCATAGAGAGCAGCCTAGGACTTTCTTCTTCTGTGGAGGATTTGGAGGCAGCAATGATATGAGGGGATCCTGGAAAAGCACCCATAGGACATGAGTGTCCAGGAAATGCACAACTGGAGGTGTGGGAATCTGAAGACGGGTATATCTCTCAAAATTATTCTTGTTTGCACCCCGATGGCTAGTGTCATCCTTGGTATGGAAACCCAAGGAGATGGATAAATGTAGAAACTAACTCACCAACCATCAATACACTGAGATGGACAAGTATTTCGAACCAAATTTCCATTTACAACTTCTCAAACTTCTATGGACTCGTAATAAAATGAAATCTCGGGCTCTAAAAAGTATGCTAGCTCATTCTCGGTATTACAAGGATTTGGAAGATGGTGTTATATATATATATATGGCTGAGAGACTGGACTCTGCAATGACCAGTCAACATTCCTGCACATTTCATAATTGAGTGTCTCGGCACTGACATGTCTGAGGGAATCAGCCAAGTGATCTTTTTCCTGCTAGAGATCTAGTCATGTCACTTCATCGGCTGCGACAATTTACTATTTATTGCGGGAAATATTTTTGGGTGTCACCCTGTATAGTCGACCCCCTGCTGCAAAGCACATGGAATGGATGTTCTCACACTCCCTCACTACTATGACATAGGAAACAGAATGGTCTCCCTCATTGCGCTTTCCTTGCTCCATGTGAAGAGCAGATTCGCCGTCTACTCCCTTACTTCCACATGCCAAACCACATGGAGGCTTCCTGTGTTTATGTGATATGGCTTCGCCACAGGGATGATTTCTCCTGTACGTATGCTACAAATCACATCTGGGGAATCAATTAATCTACCAAGAGACAAATCATGCATGGGAATGTTTCCTCTACTATCAAATCTGTCATGGATGTAATACCTACGACCTTGAGACATTCTCAACCCTTCTATTTGGGTGCCTTTCACATCCATCATCCACTTTTCTTTAAACCTCAGCTACCAATTCATGATCAGCCTTCATCGGGACAGTTCGATCATGTGCACATTAACATTTCACCAATATTCCCTTATCTAATTGAGTCAGCACTTTCAAGTTGCAGAATCATCCATGTCCCTTGATCAATCCTGACGCTTCATCGTGACCATTGATCCCTGCAGCCAATACCTCCTTTTCGTGACTCGAAATCGTGACTTTAACTGCGCTAGTTCAGGCTACGAAATAATCCATGACCGTGGATCTGCAATGACTCTTATTTCCACCGTCAGATATCTCCTCTCTTTAATTCATTTCGTGATTTGGAAAAGCTCTTTCTTCCGTGCATGTTTCCCTAGTAGGATTTCCTCAAGCTGTCGATTGGGCTTCACCTTGATCTCAGCCTTTCATCGCTTATCCTCTTTGACCGGTTTCGTGAATACCATATCTAAATATTTCCTCGCATATTCAGCCTATGGACCCATGCTCCACCATTGATATTCTCCATCGTGAATCTGGATCATTGATCTATGATGCCCCTTGCTCTCATTTCTGCTACTGCATGTCTTGATATTTGGAAGGATCTACCTGCATACATCAAGATCCCTTCTCCATCTGATGGTATTAGCCGACAGAAACTGTCCATTGGATAACCTGAAGGGTGTTCGTATAATTCTTCATTGAACATGACCCTTTTTTGAATCCTTCCAAGCCCATAAATCGACAGTTTCAAACGGAGTGCTAACAGGAAGAGTGTCAGGTTGAAAGCGGTTGTAAGCCATCTCATCATGAATATTATCCCACATTTATGGTCTGTAAAATTCAAAAGGATATAATTCATTCACATATACCTATATATTTATCATTCTTCATATAATACAATGTGGTGAAAAACTATTCCTTGGATAATTCCTTATCTAAAATCTCCCTATAACCATAATAAACCTTTTAGTAGACAATGTCATTATGTCATTAACCATGTAATGGAACATGTTTCTGTTTAGAAACAAGTGGACAACCTATTACTCCATTATTACAAAATATATATCTTCACACTACGAATGTTTTGAATATTACACCATGAACATAAATTTATAAAACAATATTTAGAATAGTACTTCTCCAATCAACTTAAACTATAATAAAATCACACATAATATTCATCTCTTCCAAAGTTGTTCCTCGAGGTGATTCATCAAATTCCATGTACATTAACAAAATGATAAATAATGTGCAGGATATAATCATAACCATTATTTTGAATCAACCTTATACTCGGATACTTTTAGGTTTGATGTGTATCCCATATATTCGTTAAATGAAATACATCATGTGAAACACCAATTTCATTTATGTAGACCAAACGGGTGCATCACTTAGATGTGTAAACTCTGTGCATCCTTTAAAGTTTTGTTAGGTTGTTATGTGGGTAAGGCTCTTTTGTATTCCAATTAGTTGGATCAGTTGCTTAGCTGTACTCGGTGCTTATGTGTGTTAGGTATGTTCCATCTTTGTGAATGCAATTTAACATTGTATATACAATTGGATCGTGGTAAAAAACAATTTAAATGTACATTTTTGTCATTAAGTAGTATTGTAATTGTGCATTGTTCTCAAATTTATAACTGATATCTCCACGCAATCGTAAAATCTATCAAAAATTGGGAACATTACACATAGAAACATTCTTGGCCACACATGTATAATCACACTTAAAAGACTAAAACATGAATATGTCAAGAGCGTTGATATGAAATATTTTTTATATCCTGAAAGTTATAATAAAAAAATAGAAGGCCCTTATATGTCCTGTCAATGTACATGTATCAAAAACATCATTGATGTACATGCAAACAAAAGTACATATGTCCTAGATTGCACCCCTATACTCTAACTTCCTTTTGTACTGAAAAATAAATATTTGTCATGGACTAACAAATCAAAGCTATAATTTTATCTTGTTTTTTCCCAACCATGATGCTTGTTTCCTCTCTCCATGACCATTGTGCATCTCTGGCGACTGCGAATCAATGATAATATTTCTTGATGGGGTAATTGAACTAGTACTGTCCAACAATAACAAAGTTTGAAAATTTAAAATACGACTCAATTGTACATAAACCAAACACTCACTACATCCATCCGGGGTATAGATGCCTCTGATGACCTCCTCCTTGCAAAGAGTCTCTCTGCATGATTCTTTGCTAATAAAAAAACCTATGTCAATTATGTCAACAATTATCAACATGTACATGAATGAGAAAGTACTAACCAATTATGTAAATAATGAACATCTCATCAAAAAAATTTGTTCCTGGGAATGAGACTGGGTTTCTTTAGTAGCAAGAGGAGTTGTAGGTTGAACATCAACCTTGGTCGCGTGCACTAATGAACCAGGATGTGGCTACATTCACCAAATGATAAAATAGTTAGACATTGTGCATGCCCATAGACAATACAAATGAACTGTACAATTAAAAAGATTCAAGTAGATGTACCTCTTTGTGACTTATCCCTATTGTAGATGAAGCATTGACTGCAGCATCAACAACCCCACTAAGGTCTGGCATGGACGACTCTACATCTTGATGCTATAAACATGTGAAAATAACAGTAAGAAAAACTAGTTGTGAAGTGAATTTAAAGGTAACCAACAACTTCCGTTGGAAGTGTGTACATTACCATGGAATGAGTAGGTTGATAGTCATGGAGACCTGCTCTTTTTAAGGAAGAGGGTCTTCTAGTGTAGACACCCCGCTTATCTACATTTGGACTATGGGGAGATCAAAACCGAAGAGGTGGTGCAGGGATTTGTGATGATGTCTGCGGTCATAAAGTGTTACCATAGTTAGACATGGACTTGAATGGATGGAGTAATATGTATTGCAAAACTAACATGTTGTAATATACTTACCGCTTCCTGGGACATATCTCCCCCATGGGAGGGACCGCTGCCAACAATTTCTTGTCCCTCTGCAGATCTAGATAACATATGTAAGTTTAAAAATTATAAATATTAGCAATCTATAAAGGAGTGTACAGTAATAAATTTAAATAATTTGAATAATATTCAGTCATTAACCATGTACTTACATTCCCGAGGTAATCATAAAATCCACCTAGGGTAATATGTTGAGATCAATGCCTCCAGCATTCGGTTCAAAATGGGGTTCCTACAACCTCAAAAATTGTAAATATTAGACCATTTAACAAATTAATCAAGACTAACACATGTTTTAACAAAATGATAGATGTTGAAATATTACCTCGGTGTTTGTTGTTTGAGCCTTGGATACAACCACATTGGATGCACTACCACCCCCCTTATAGGCATCAAGCTCCAACAAGAGTAAACATTGCATATATTAATAATATTTCAATATGTGTACAATATGGAAAAATAAATAATTGAACAACAATAGAGTTTTAACAATGTCCTTACCTGACCACCAGTCATCTTAGAGGTACCATGTGTTGGTCCAAAACCATAACAAGATTGACCACAGGTTGTGCACTCATGTGGCTCACTCTGGGGAACATGGGATGTCGGTATATCCCGACCAATAGATGTTCCTCTACCACTAGAAGCTGGTGGTTGTACCCCATAAGAGGAAGAGTGCCCTGCCTGGTTAATAGTTGTGGTGTGTCAGGAAACCATCTTAGGTAGAGTAAGAAATGCCTCGTGTGTCTGGGTAACCATATCATGTGAGGAAGGGATGTCTGGCATTAGTAGCTGGGCATGGGGTGGAGGTATCTATTGATTGGAATCTCTATTCCTAACATTAGGTTGGTTTTGGGTCATCCCCCTACCAATGCCCTAGAAGCCCAACATGTCAAAATAGTTGACATGTTTTCCCATCATAAACTCAACATACAATTTCTGGAGGAAGTGCAACAATACTTCCCTGTTGTTGTGTGGGGGAATATCAAAAACCATGTACCATATTTCCATCCAATGCTCTCTAATGGGTTGACAGGTGCACCAATCAATCAAAATATGTGGCCTTCTTCTCTCTGGAATTCCATCCGTCCCAGGAACTCTAAATAATGTATATATGTGCTCTTTTGTTATTTTTAGCTTCTTGATCTTGTTATAGCTCAAACCATCAGAATTTCTCATCTTTTGGTTTCACTGTAGGATGCGATGCTATACAAATAATCATTCGATCTAGCGATCGTATCAACTATTGTCAACAATGATGTTGACAAGGAGCGACAAAGCTCATCTCCACCCCTCCAAGAAGAACCAATCTCTCGAAGATGACCAATAACTCTCAATATCTCTGCATTGTGGTCCATAGTAGTCACTACAATCATTGAACACAAATAAAATATCATTAGAAAAATAAACACATGGTATAATGACATCTCTAAGCAATGAAAAGTGTAAATCTAATGTATGACAAATAACAACATAAAATAAATTTATAATTTAAATTTTAAATTTGATCTTGAATTTTAGAGTAAAGAATAAGCATTTAACATTTTTTCATTTTAAATTTACACTAGTGCAAAATGAGGAATTAACTACTATGTGACTAAAAATTCTAGTTAGCACAGGTTTTTCAAGTGATTTACTACTAAATATGAGCAATTTTGGTTGACCCAACTATAAACAACTAAAATTAACAACTAATTTAGTCACCAGTTAACAAATATGACTAGATAATAAGTGACAGAGTTAAAAATGACTAAGATAAACGACTAATTTAGTCACGACATAAAAATGACTAGCTAGAAGAATATGAATTAGTCATTTATGTTAGTCATTTTTAATTGTGTCATGGAGAATTGCAATTTTGACAATGAAGTGTAAATTTTGTAAATTGTCTACCTTCTATTAGTAATATTGGTGCCATGCACCTCGATCTTCAAAGATCCAACAAAGCAATTGCATGAATTTTCTCTTGACCATCTTTATCCTTGCTGTACAATTGAAGCAAACCCGGTTAAGCACATGCCAAAGGAAAATTAGGTTCCTTATACATCAATAAGGAATTAGGTACTAGAACCAGTACCATATCGATACCTATAAGCATCATAGCTAATTGTTAGTGATATGTGTCCTCCATGACCCTTTTCCACTAATCACATCTTTTGGGTTGATGATAGTTCTTATGCCAAAGGTAATTATGAAAAACTGATGACAATGCCAATAATCATTATGATGATGATAATGAAGACGATCATGATGATGCCATGAATGATGATTATGATGATAATGACAATGATGATAACAACATCAACAATGGTTATGATGGAAATGATGACATTGTTGATCATGTGATTATATGATGAGAGTGAGTGATCAGAATTGCAAGAAACGATTTCCTCTTGTAGTGAGCATGCTAGATCTTAATGGCAGATTATAAGTTTTTCTAGGGAAGAGACTTCTTTTTTGTCTATTGGATCCAAGATGGATCTAGGGTTTGTCTATCAAGTTTGTAGAGAGGATTTGAATCATTTTCATGTGTGTTTTGGTCTAGATCCAAAGCATTTATTTGAAGGATTATTGTAGTGTTGTTGTAATTTAATCTAGCAACAAGAAGAAGACAAACATTTGTTGGTTTTCCCCAGTTGGGGTTTCCAAGGTAAACCCTTGTGTCTATTTTGTGTGGTTGCATTTTGTTGGTCTGTTGTGCATTTATGGTTTCTTATGAATTTGTATTCTCAGTCATTAATGTTCATTAGTTAACGGAAGAACACATTAATAATTGTTTCTAATTAAGAACTGTATAAGGGTATAAAAGTTAAGGTTGAGCATAATTTGAACTTAGGTTTTTCTATGAAGAGTTTAACAAAATTTTGTTGGTTTGATAAGTGATGGATCTATCAATTATGTCGAAGAGGTGCATTCTACAACCTCGTAGGGGGAGACATGTAACTCCTTCTGTGCTCATCCTAGAGTTGACACACGTCCTTTAAAAAAAAATTATAAAATAATAACAAGTTGGCTCAAATTAGAGTTAAAACATTTACAACCGCATATATAAAAAAACACTAATTAGATAAATTGGAGATGTGTAACTCCTTCCATGCTCATCCTAGACTTGACACGTGTCCTTTAAAAAAATATAAAATATTATAAAATAAGAACATGTCGGCTCATCGTGCCGAAGATGCGCATTTTATAGCCCAATAGGGGGGGATGTGTAACTCCTTCCATGCTCATCCTAGAGTTGACACACGTCCTTTTAAAAAAAATAAAATATTATAAAATAATAACATGTTGGCTCAAATTAGAGTTAAAACATTTACAACAACATATATAAAAAAACACTAATTAGATAAATTGGAGATGTGTAATTACTTCCATGCTCATCCTAGACTTGACGGGTGTCATTTTCAAAAAATTATAAAATAAGAACATGTCCGCTCAAATTAGAATTAAAACATTTACAACAGTAT
>LPNX011133471.1:157790-190980 GCA_001517045.1 Pseudotsuga menziesii
TAACCTATTATTTTTTTTCCTTTTGTTTTCAATATTTGAAAACTAAATACCGCACTTGTATCTATTATCTTTCTTACATTGACGCTTCATACCTTTCGTTCATATGACCCTCCTCTGTCCCTTCAGAAAGCCATTCCACCACACCTCCATTCTGGAAGCCGATATTCACACTTACAACTCATTTTGATTAAACATATTCACACTCAGAATAAATTTTTTCATAGGTTTTAATCGAGCAGCGGGGGCAGCATGTCGAAAAACAACAAGGGAGACCCTAGTAGAGCTCTAGTCAAGCACCACAATCAGCTCGTAATTGAAGCGAAGAAACAGGGCTATGGTAGAACCAAGTGCATCTTGGAATCAGCCACATATGTCAAGGATATTGACGTCATCATCAAGGAAGCAGAGGAGGTCAGCCGCCTATTCTCCGCTCAAAATCCAGCGCCCGACCTCCTTATTAGTTTGTGAGTACTGTCACATACACTTAATATATACCCCAAGGGTTTATTTGAGACCAATTATGTAATATCAATCAATCTATGAGTATCGTTGTATACACATTTAATATATACCTCAAGGGTTTATTTGTTACCTATTATGTAAATATTAATCAATTTGGGAGTACTGCTGCATAGACATTTAATATACCGTAAGTGTTTATTTGTTACAAATTCTGTGATATTTGTCAACCTATGATTGTTGCTGTGTACACATTTAATATACCCCAAAGTTTGATTTGTGACCAACATTGTAATATTAAATACATATTCATTGAGTCTTGACTTGAATGGGAATGTGAAAAAATAGGGTAGTTTTTGAAATTTGAGGTGAAATGCCTGTTGAGGGAATTAGTATTTGATCTTACTTCAAATACAAAGACACACATACACAAAATTTTGATGGTAAATTGCCTTAGAGTTTGTGACATTCGTTACAGAAGTCACAGAATGCCATATGCCTTCATAGCTAGATCCATAGCTAGAAGCACAACGCCATATAGGCTAAAGGAAAAGTAGATATAAAAGTAACAAATGTATGGTGAGATGCATTCAAGAAGACTGCTGTATTTCTAAGATCTAAGAGACAATAAGACTTCTATTAATTGTATTATGACTGAGATGGAAATAAGGTTAATTGTACTAGGCTTGTATTGGATTTCACTTTTAGGACTTCTTTTTTTTCCATGAAAAAAATCGTTATTGTTATTTCAAGAATGAAATCAAAATATACATCATCGAGCTTCACAACTCCTTCCAAAATATGAGAATATCGTTAAACCTACCCTGCCCACTACTTATTACAGTCTTTCATTTATCAAACTAAATTCGTTTAAAATTGTCCCCATAATTATCATTCACATCACTTATCCATGTATAATATTTAAGATTCCCAGTTGGGTTTAAGATGGATCTATGTTGGTTTTAAATTTTAATTTTATGAGATGACATGGTTTTCCTTTGTGATGTGGTTTATAGTATCCATGTCAACATTATCCACATTACGTTACAACATCTCCCCATATTGGGTTGTAGAGAACCTCGATACTCTTGGTGCAGTTGCAAATATCTGGTTTTTTTAGCAACTTCACAAAACCTTATTCCATTAGCAAGATTTTAGAATCTCAACAAGAGACAAATGGTTCCAATAGGAGCAATACATTTAAGTGAATAGACTCCATAATCGATATGAATACCGTCACATGCTTGAATCCCTTTTATTAATGTACAAATTCTTACAACTGAATGACCTAGGAAAATACCCAATGTCAACAACAATACATAGCCAACTCAAACGAAGTCATTCAACTTTCTTCTCAACCTATTCCTGAATCTATTTCTGGAGTTGTAAACGCTCCCATTCTATCAAGCTATCAGAGCTCTCAAGCTAAGGGTTTAGCTTCATAAGAAGAATACTTGTAATAACATAATCGCTTCCCACACCTGATTGCTCCTACGATTTGAACAAAATTTCACCTAACATATTAACCCTTTTCCACTCAAATAAAGTAGCAAGGAAAACTCCTATGAAAATATGATTAGTGTGAAACATGAGAATCCATCCATGGTGAATAATAGTACCAATAACCAAAATTTCCGCTTTAATGATCCAATAATAAATAAAATAACTCATACAACATGTTAATGGAACCACATAGTTTCAAAATATGAATGTATACTCAGTAGATGGATACCAAATAAAGGAATCTAAGCTTGGTACAACGGTTTGAGAAATGGATCATTATAATTTTGTATATGAATATGGGTGACAATTTGTTGATTAAATTTCTTTGTATGAAATCAAATCTCTTTCCAGCAGAGTGCTCACTACTAATTACGCCAAGGTTGTAATGAAATGGCTCATTATAATTTTGTATATGAATTTGGGTGACAATTTGTTGAGTAAATTTGTTTGTATGAAATCAAATCTCTTTCCAACAGAGTGTTCACTACTAATTATGTCAAGGTTGTAATGCAATGGATTTACAACAACATAAACTTCAACAATTCATTAGGAACAATCATCAAAATGAAAAACTTAGACATTTACCATATGCATATATTGCACAAGGATTATGGGAATACAAAGTACATACATGCAATAATAATTGTATCATTTAAGATGGACTAACGATTGTTATCAATGCCAGATAATCAATCCAGGTTTTCCTATCATGACAATTAGATGAGAGATCATTTTCATGTGATTAGGATCAAATTTAGCTTTTACCTTTTACCTTTGTTACATGTATATAATGAATAGGATTAATGAAAAAGATAAAATCATATAGGGATGCTCTCTTCATTAATCAAAACAGAGTACTATTTCCTTCAATCAAATGACTAAATTTGTTGACCCTCAATAATACTTAGGTTTAATTGATGGTTATAGATTACCAAGGGAGAAAATAGTTCTCTGAGTCTGATCTACAGTAAGTATACAACAAAATAGAGTGACCTCCAAGATTTTACGAGACATTTCAAAATAACATGGACCTGTAGCTTAAGGACTTGAATTTGATGATCACTTTTCTAAATTGTAAAGCTGAGTGTAGGGTACTTCCCAAAAGGTTGAGGTCAAAATACAATACTTTGACCACTATTTCATAGATCAATTTTGATATTTAAGCTTGGATGACAATCCTATTAGATTAAAGATCTAGACCACTAAATAAAACCTTAATATGAGTGAAAAAAACGTTTTAAAAATATTTACTTGATCATGATCCAATAAATCCTAAAGGTTACTATCACTGATCAAAATGTTAGAAGAAGGAGAAAAATTGAAAGTGTTGGGGTTTTAGAAGCCTTCTTCAACATAAACCAAAATTTACCAATATGTTAAACCCTCAAATAGAAACTAGACCAATATTTGAGCCTAAGTTAGAAGTAGGGATGAATGGCCTTAGTGATGCCAACACATATGCTTTGTAATGTGCGCAAATAAGAGGAAAGTCTGAAATTTTTGAACCTTATTTATCCTTTAAATGTGTAATCAATCATAAAACAAGTTACAAACCTCCCTATTTAATCATACTCTTCATACAAAATATGAGTTGTTTGTAATAATTTAAGATTTTGTTTGATTTGTTGCCAAAATCTGAGTTGTTTCTTTGCTTGGATGGCTACTCCCTCAATAAAAAGGTGTCATTTCAAGCCCATGATTAAGAACACTTGTTAATTAGGGTTGTTTAAACACCTAAACATGCCTATATTTGTCCTACTTGTGCCCATAATTTCTTAGAATCAGTCTGTCCTTGGATATAAATCTCGTTGTTACAAATGCACCGAGAGTGAGTCTCATAGGTCCTATATCTCATGCTTTATAACATGGTATTAGAGCGAGTGTGTATTTTTCTTCCTCTATCCAAAACTCCTTAAGTTTTTTAATATTTGAAATTATAGTTCTCAACATCCTATTTCTTGTACAGCAGCTAAGTTTTAGGGGTTTTTACCCTTATCTTCACCAACACACCCCGTACTTGGTAGTTTTTTCTTAGGGTTTTGGAAAATATAAGGAAGTTGTGATTTTGACCCCTTTATAAGGGTAGGTCTAAGAAGAATTGAGCAGAAAAATTTAGTAGTTATGCCGTAAGTGCATTTAAAAATAACGTTGTAGACAGGGGTATTTGTAGGCCTAGATTCTTCCTTTAATAATTAAGCTAAACCTCTCCTAGGTGGGATGGCTTCTCCAAAAGCATGAACAAGTGCACCAATAACCTGAAATGATGGAGTGATCCTCTAAATTTGACAAGAAATGTGGTCAAGAAGGTGATTGCTCCATCAAAATAGAAATTGCATACCCTTGATATAGGGTTAGAAGCTCTAACTAGTAACTTCTCGCCAAAACGAGCCTGGACACGAGTACAAAGTTACAAACCCTCCTCCATGTGGATCGCTGGCCTTTAATGAATATGGAATACTATTTTGCTATAGGCTTATTTAGGTGAATAATGGGGAGTTAAACCTCCTTTAATGCCAATCTACCACAAGTCTAAAGGCTGCCAAAGATGTAAGAAGACTTGAGCAGCAAAATTCAACAATCATGCTGTAAATGCATTTGAAAATAATGCTGTAGATAGGGGTATTTCCAGGCCTAGATTATTCCATTAATTATGGAACACAAGGCACTCCTTTAACTGATGAATATCTCGAGTTTACACAAGTGACCTTGGAATTCGAGTTTTGACAAGCTCTAGGTGCATATTAGACCGAAGTTTAGAGGGTCTGTGCTATGCTAGTGTTCATATTCAGTGCTGGAAATGCACTGTCTAGATTCAATGTACAGTTAATCACATTGGTATATATACAAATATTTGATGGATTACCCCACCCCACCTCGCTGGGGCTGTAGAATGTGCCTTCAAACTCTCAGTGCATTTAGCTTTAGTCCACTTTAGCTGAAATTTGAGGGAATTTAGATATGCATGCATTTCAAATTTTATGTTCAAAAATTATTTTCCAGTAGTTAAGCTATGGAATACTCAATGATGGTTAGTTTGGCTATTAAATTCCAAGCTCGATGATTCATGGATTAAATATTTTTATGAACCTTTGAGATTTGCTATATTGTAGGTAAATTTCGATGCAAAAACAGAGTATGACATGATCCAAAATTACAAAATTATACAGGACATGTTTACAAAGTTGAAGATAGACAAGGTAATGAAATTATGTTGTAAATACTATTTCTGGACCTACCTTATGCATGTTTTGCTTTGTATACATTAGAAGCACAAGAGATCCGATAAAACTCATTCTGGCTATGAAAAATGTTGTGTTAACAAGATGAAACATAACAAACCAAATAGATGTTTGAGGTTAGAAATTCAGTTAAGAGATGTAATATATTGTTGAACAAAATATCTTCTTTGTCTGTACTTGAGATGACATTGTTGAACAAACTATCTTCATTGTGTGTATTTAGAGCACAATCCAAGGTGTAATTAAATAACATAGAATGTCGAGCAAGGAATTAGTAATGTTGTTTCCAAGTATTGAATACTTTGTGATTGGGTAGATTCTCCAGGTTGAAAATTTTAATAAGCATAAATTATGTTTCGCCTTCAAGAATACATAGTTTGATCACAATTTGATACGAAACAATGTCTAAGCTTGATAAAGGGTGTTGCATAAATGCATGACTACCATAATCAGCTATGGTTACTATCTTGTCCTATATTTTTCCTTTCAGTTTTTGTTGGGAATTTTTTTGCTGACTTTGAGGGTTCCCAATTTTACTACTGTGTACCGATTTGAAATAGGATAGATTTGTCTTGCAACAATGAGCATCAAATTCCAATGGTATTTAAATAGAAATAGCAGCTAAACATGAATAATTCCCTTATATCGTTGTCTATAGGTTGCATAAATATGTTGATAAGCTCCCATTCTCTTTTACTTGCAACTATTTTACCAACTAAAGAGTAAATTTCATACCAGACTCAGAACCATAGGTGAATCCCATGGAAGTTACATACTAGCCTTGATAAATAGATGCCATACTTGACTACATTTCTCTTAACAATGTATGAGATCCGTAGAGATGCCATGAAGGTTGGTTCATTGACCCACTGTCCCCTGTTGACCTCTCTGATGCAAAATATCTGGTGGGTGTCTCAGTGCTACTTGTTTCTAGTCAAGGTAACCTCGATGTCCAATATCTTATGGCTAACTATAGTGTATCATGGATGATAGTATTCTCAGTTTACAATAAACTTTGCCTATATTTTCGGGGCCCTTTTGATTCTACCTATATATTGGTATACATGGATGGTTTTTGGCTGTGTGAACCATTTGCAGATTATCTGCAAATAATGGCCCATGTTCCTGTCCAAGGGCTTCTGAATCATAGCCTTATTACTAGTTTCCTTGGAGTTTAATTCAGATTCAAAGGAAGGATAGACATGTGAAATAATGGAGAAGATCTTGAATATACACACAATTTATAATTTTATTTTGTTGTTGTTACTGTTAGAATAATCAACCCATAGTTAGCTACCTTAGACATTAATTAATCCATTTTTGTCTTATTTTCCTAGTTTCCATATTCCACCTTATGCAAGTTGTCATCTACACATCCATAGTGGTCAAACTTGCTAATTTTGAGTCATGGAGCGCTTGGGAAACCTCCTAGAATAAAATCTGCTTTATTCCTGGCCTCCCTAGTGCATGTCTGCTTTTTCTGCTTTATTGCCTGCTTTTTTAGTGCTTTAAGGCAATTGGGAAAGTTTGACTAGGTGAGGTTAACTTGTTTTTTGTCCTCCACATCCTCCACTCTTTTCTCCTATGAAAAGCATGTATGAGTTGTACTTCCATTACCTTTTAGCTTGCCTAATTTATTTTTCCAATTCGTGAGCTCCTTGACAGTTTTGGAAACTGCTTTATGCACCTATGGGGGATTTGCTTAGATTTAGTAAGCCTTCTTTTGACTAGATTCGAATGGAAACTTCATGCATTTGAATCCCTCATGTAATTATTTATTGTGGCAGCCTATGAATTCATAGGGTTGGCTATTGTACACTTATTCAATATAGTTTAGTGTTCAGCTCCATATTCAGTCTCTTTTGTGAGTAATTTTGCATGTGTAATTGGCAATTGATGTGAGTGTAATTGTTATAACATTGGGTTCAATTTCCACATGGTATCAGAGCCTTTGTAGATCGATTTCTATCTTTCCAATTTGTTTTGCAGGTTCGACATCATTGATTGGGAGCATTCTACTGCTTGCCAGGACAATTTCTGAGCTATGGATCAATCTCAGAAGATCATCTTGAATCCATTTAATTTCTTTGAATGGAAAGTAGAGATGGAGATACTGTTGAGAGTGAAATGCCTCTACAGAGTGACTATGGCAATAGAAGCAGAGCCCAATGTAGCTGCAGAGAAGATAAAATGGCACAACAGGAGGGATGAGGCCTATGGTCTTCTGTGTCTGAGTATATCCAGAGACCTCCTTTTCCATATTGATGGATTGACATCACCGAATGAAGTATGGGAGAAGATTTTTGATCTTTTTGGAAAGACAGATGAGATGAGGGGACATCAAATTGAAAATGAACTGATCTCCCTGAGTCCAAATAGCTTTGAATCCCTGCAACTCTATTTCTCTAAGTTCAAAGCACTTGATTTGCAGCTAAAACAATGTGGGATTGAAAAGAAGGATTATCAGCTGGTCTTGGCCATACTCTCGAAGCTTGGCCCTGACTATTCAGTGTTTGTTTCGACCTTCTATGCCACAAAGTTGACAGCTCGAACCTGGAAGATGCCTAGCCTTGCAGATTGCATGGAATCTCTCACACAAGAACAAGATAAGTTGGTGATGATGGGCACCATCAAACCATCCAAAGACCAAGCTCTGGTTGCTTGAGATTATAGGGTGGATTCAAAAGCAAAAAGAAAGCTAAAAAGCCACCTGAGCAGAAGAGAGACAAGAACAAGTCTCCAGAGGAGCCTCAAGGTTCCAAGAAGAACTACCAGAAGAAGAAAAACAAAGGAGAAATGAGCAAGTGCGCATAATGCAGTAAGGGAAATCATTCTGAGAGATCCTGCATGAAGAAGCAAATAGACATGCTGACCCAACTCCTGGAGAAGAATGGCATCTCCCTTCTAAACAACTCAAAGAAGAGGGAAGGAGGATCAAGTTCAGAAGATAGAGAGAGAGTTCATGCATTGGTTGCTGGTACATCAAGCTCACCTAGTTTCATCATTGATTATGGAGCTTCAAGAAATATGGTTTCGACTAAGGAGGCATTCACCTCATTTGACATGTCGAAAGGTCCACCAATAGTACTGGGAGATGACTCTCTCACTAAAAGTTTGGGCAAAGGGAGGATTGATCTTGATCATGGTAAGTTCAACAATGTGTTGTATGTTCCAAGTCTTGCATCTAACCTCTTATCAGTGTATTAGATGACCCACACAGGGTCTCCAAAGAAGTCATATTCTCCCCTAATTAAGTTGATATCACAAAGATCTCAAGTGGTAAAGTCATTGCAAAAGGAGTTGCAAATCATACTTCAAAGGTATACATGTTCTCACACTTCCTACCCTACTCAAACCCCTCTGCTCTTCTGATTCATGCTAATGAGGCAAGCAAGCTTTGGCATGAAATATTTGGCCACCTAAATTACAAGTATCTTTCTGATCTTAGTGAAAAAGAGATGGTCATAGGGTTACCCAAGATAAAATTTTCCAAAGGAGTCTGTCAAGGTTGCATCCTAGGAAAACACCCAGAGCATAAATTTGAGAGAGCTAGTCATGAGAGAACCTCTGCACCTCTTGAGTTGATCCACAGTGATGTTGCTGGACCATTCCCTCATATGTCCATGAGTCAGGCCAAATATGCATTGACTTTCATAGATGACTTTTCCAGGTTTTGCTGGGTTTACTTCCTGAAACACAAGTCTGGAGTTTTTGGCCTCTTCAAAGTCTTTAAGGCTTTGGTTGAAAACCAGTCTGGGAGGAAACTCAAGGTCCTCAGATCTGAAAATGGTGGTGAGTATTTCAAGTCTAAGTTTATTCAATATTATGCAAATGCAGGTATTTAGATGCAGCATTCTATCCCTTACACACCACAGTAGAATGGTGTTGCTGAGAGGAAGAACATATCACTGAAAGAGATGGCAACCTGCATGATGGAGGCTAAGACTTTACCACCAAAGTACTGGGCCGAAGCTATAAAATGTGCAGACTATATCCAGAATAGGGTGCCTTATAAACAACTTTATTGTATGATTCCTTTCGAAGCATGGAGTGGGCACAAGCCATATGTGACCCATTTCAGGATTTTTGGCTCAAGGGCTTGGGCTAGAATTCCAACAGAAAAGAGAAAGGATTTGCAGCCCCAAAGCCAAGAGTGTCTATTTGTTGGGTACTCTAAAGATTCAAAAGGGTAGAAGCTGATAAATTTGAGCACAAACAAAGCCTTCATTGAAAGGTGTGTTCAGTTTCAAGAAGAACCCCTAGCAGCAGTGGAAGTTGGAGAAGCCTCTTCACCACCAGAACCTCTGAATGTAAGTGAAGAGATAGTTGAACATGCTGATTCTGATATGTCTGATAGTGATGATTTTATTGCATATACTAACAGACCTACAAGGCCAAAATGGGCAGCCAAGACCATTCATGCAGCTGGAGAGCTAGCTGGAAATCCTAATGACGCTAGGAGGACTAGATCTCAATTTGAGAGTGCTCTATGCGTGAAAGATCCTATGTTTGCTGAGAAATGCTATCTGATGGTGGAATCAGATCCTCAGACATATGAAGATGCAGCAGGAGATCCAATATGGCAAGCAGCCATGAAGGAAGAGTTCAGGTCACTCCAGAAGAGAAACACTTGGGAGCTGGTTGATCTTCCCCCAGGGAGGAAGCTAGTTTAGTGTAAGTGGGTGTACAAGACCAAATTTTCTGCTGATGGTTCACCTCTAAAGTACAAGGATATATTGGTAGCCAAGGGATATTCACAGGTTCATGGCATAGATTACAATGAGACCTTTGCACCAGTGGAAAATATGGACTCCATCAGGCTAGCCTTAGCCATTGCAGCTTCAAAGCAATGGGAGGTACATCACATGGATGTAAAGTGTGCCTTCCTAAATGGAGATCTCACTGAAGAGATATACATGCAGAAGCCTCAAGGATTTTCTACTAACCCATCTCTTGTGTGCAGGCTAAAGAAGTCATTGTATGGGCTTAAGAAAGCCCCCAGGGCTTGGTATGCCAAGATTGATAGCTTTCTGCTATCACTGAATTTTGTTCGATGAAAATCAGATCCAAATGTCTATTTGAAGTTGATTAATGGTTCATTAATGATCATTGTGTTATATTTTGATGACCTTCTCATTACAGGAAGCTCAAATGATGAAATTGCTTCCTTGAAGGGTGCAATGAACCAAGCCTTCTCCATGACAGATTTGGGGCTATTGAGCGAATTCTTGGGGCTTGAGATTGCTCAAACCAAAGATGGAATCAAGGTGCACCAGTCCAAGTATGCCTTGGATTTGCTGAACAAATTCAAAATGAAGGATTGCAAGCCAAGCAAGACTCCTTTCCTTTCAGGAGTGAAGCTTGAAGAAGATGATTCTTCACCTATGGTAAACAATACACTGTATAGGCAATTGATTGGATGTTTGTTGTATATTACACATACTAGACCTGATATTTCTTATGCCGTAAGTGTGGCTTCTAGATACATGGATCAGCCTCATGAGATCCGTTGGAAAGCATCCAAACGGATCCTTAACTTTGTTCAGGGAACAAGGACACATGGGATCTTCTATAAAGCTAAATCTCATCTTGATTTGATTGGGTTTACTGACAGTGATTGGGCAGGTGACAGTACAGCCAGAAAATCAACATCAAGATATGTGTTCATGCTTGCAGAAGGGCCAATCAGCTGGTCAAGCAAGAAACAAAGTGCCATTGCACTCTCATCTACAGAAGCAGAGTACAGAGGAGTTGTAAATGCAACAACTCAATGTTTATGGTTGTAGGGGTTACTTGGAGAGTGTGGCTTTGAATTAGAATACTCAACTACTATCTACTATGATAATTAGAGACCATTCGAATATGCAATGATCCAGTTCAGAAGCAGAGAACCAAACACATTGAGATCCATATGCACTACATCAGAGAGCTTGTGCATGATGGCACCATTCACCTACTCTTCTGTTCATCTTTAGAACAAGTAGCGGATATCTTCACCAAAGAATTTTGTGAGAAGACATTCAGCAATCTCAAATCACTGCTGGGGATTGCTGATCATGCTGTGAAGCATGAGTGATGACAATATTTCCAAATTTTGTTTTACAGTCCATGTTTAAGGGAGGATTTTCCCACTGGGTTTTTGCCTCTTTCCTTGGTTAAATGGACATGTAGTATGTATAGGGTGACTAAGCCTTGTTGCTAGGCCCTATAATTTTTTGATATATTACTCATAAGTCAGGCTTAAGGGGGGGTGTTAGAATAATCAACCCATAGTTAGCTACCTTAGACATTAATTAATCCATTTTTGTCTTATTTGCCTAGTTTCCATATTCCACCTTATGCAAGTTGTCATATACACATCCATAGTGGTAAAAATTTCTAATTTTGAGTCATGGAGTGCTTGGGAAACCTCTTGGAATCAAATTTGGTTTATTCCTGGCCTCCCTAGTGCATGTTTGCTTTTTCTGCTTTATTGCCTGCTTTTTCAGTGCTTTAAGGCAATTGGGAAAGTTTGACTAGGTGAGGTTAACTTGTTTTTTGTCCTCCACATCCTCCACTCTTTTCTCCTATGAAAAGCATGTATGAGTTTTCTTTTCATTACCTTTTAGCTTTCCTAATTGATTTTGCCAATTCATGAGCTCCTTGACAGTTTTGGAAACTGCTTTATGCACCTATGGGGGATTTGCTTAGATTTAGTAAGCCTGCTTTTGACTTGATTCGAATGGAAACTTCATGCATTTGAATCCCTCATGTAATTATTTATTGTGGCAGCCTATGACTTCACATGGTTGGCTATTGTACACTTATTCAATACAGTTTAGTGTTCAGCTCCATATTCAGTCTCTTTTGTGAGTAATTTTGCATGTGTAATTGGCAATTGATGTGAGTGTAATTGTTCTAATACTGGGTTCAATTTCCACAGTTACTTGTTAATAACATTAACCTAGATAACAACTGGCAAAGAATATAGGATTAAACATGCTGGTAATTTACCCAGAAATCCATCTTGATATAAGATCCCTTCAAGAAATAGGGACTGGTAGGATTTCACTAATGTATTAGTTGTAATAAATTCATAATAAAGAAGACAATATAGGCCATACTTGTTTGGTTTTGCCTTAAAGTGCATGCATATGGTATTTTTCTTTGAAAATATTCAAAACTGAGTATGTGGAAATAAGGTTTTCATCAAGAGAGCATCACTGTTTCAGAATACTATAGCATAGATCAATATTATCCTACATCTATTAAACACCGACAGGGATTAAAAATGCACGTCAAGGATTAAAAGTTCTAGTGTTAAATCTATGCTAGTTTAAATTATGTATTTATTCAAATATTGGGTTTGTTTTGACATTAGACATTGGGTGCCACTCTGTTTTTCATTTTTCTTTATTTTCATGACATATCTCTTCCATTTTGTTATGTAGAGTGAAAATCAAGTTTTGATGGTATATTAGTATATACTATATATTGACATCAGAAATATATTGAAATGAGCAAATTTCTAAAAACTACGTCAGATGCAATGTCTGAAATATTGTTTTTGGCCTATTTGAAGCAAAATAACATTTTTGCAAGGGGGAAGGCAATTTTAAAACATACAAAAATATGTTTGAAATTTGAATGCCTTGACTTGCAATGGGATTTTCTTTTGCTGATATTTAATTCTACTTTAAATAGCTTACCAATTTACAGACTTACAGTCCATCAGTGTCTTAGGCAAGCAAGGTAGTTGCTTTTTGTAATACTCTACGTCAATTACAAAATATAAGTCACTGGTGCACCTGATATAAGGTTTTCCATGTGTCTGTTTTCCTCATTTTTTCTTGCTAAGTATTTTTGAGGATACATAACATAGGATATTGTCAATATTCCTACATGTATACTATATGTCATTTTGCAAATGAACGTTTCAGGAGGACATATTATGAACCTTTTTAAACTCACTATGGTGCATCATGGTCACTATCCCTATTTTGCAACATATAGGATCTGAGTGGTTTATTATATCAACCAATTCCCCCATTCAATTTTGATCAGTGTTCTCTTGTCTTGAAAGGAAAAAATGTAAAATTTTGTGGTTCTTGATGGTGAAAACTAGCATTTGATCAAGTTCTAACTTTTCTGTAAACATATGGAAAGGACTTGGGTAATTGTTTCTAAGGTAGAATTCAGAGCAAAAATTTTATCTCTTACACACACTATTGAAAAGCTAACTATATATATAGTTTTTTTTTCTTGTTTACAAACATCAATGCTATCAGCACTGTCATCACTATAATAAGAAGGAAGTGGGAAAACAGATGTAGCCAAAGCTGAGGAATTTCTTGCTAAAGTTGATGACGAGATGAGTATTTGTGCTACAATTGCAGACTTGCTTTAGAAAAATAATGCACAGATGTAAGATTTTCAATCACATATTTATGCATTGGATCAATTTGCAAGTTAATTCTATTTGATGTTATTAGATTTATCCTTTTGGATATGTACTGTTTGTGGAAGATATTCAATGTTTCCAACATCTCTTCTTTTGATGTAGAATGGTCAAGCAATCCAAGCTGAAGGAGAAAGAGGCAATTAAGGAGAAATAAAAAAATGAACAGAAGAATGAGATGGAACAAAAACAGTTGGAGTGGGAGATGAAAAGGGAGAAGGTTCAATAGGTTAGTTGGAATGTTATGGAAGAATGCAAGTTTTAAAAGCCAGGGTTTGGATTTTTTACTAACATTTTTTATT
Organism: Pseudotsuga menziesii; assembly: GCA_001517045.1. Classification (NCBI taxonomy): domain Eukaryota; kingdom Viridiplantae; phylum Streptophyta; class Pinopsida; order Pinales; family Pinaceae; genus Pseudotsuga; species Pseudotsuga menziesii. The sequence continues at coordinate 171,731 of LPNX011133471.1, forward strand.
ACCTTTGTAGGAAAAGGAACAAGCTCGTGCTCAGAAGGAAGCCATCATTCAAGTAAGATTCCAAGGCTACATCACTTTCTTTGATTGCTCATTGAAACATCTCTGTGGGTACTGAATCATCTCTATGGTCTCAAGCTACTCTGCTTTAGAGCTGTTGTCCTTTTAGTTGTCATTAAATAGTACTAATCCGATTACCTTATGCATGGTGGGTAACATGAACCATTTAAATCATATTTCCTTTATACATTGCATTTATTATTTGTTCATCATTTTTGTACTGTAATGTTGGAACTAACATTATGTAACTTTTTATGTGCACTCAGCTGATGGACAATTTATCATCCTTCATCCCTTAAATATGAATGTCTTCTTCACCATTATGGGAGCCATAACTTGCTGCCATCTAGGTGGTGATATTTATCTATTTCTTCTTGATAAGTTATTTTCTTTAGATATTTTATGCACCTTAGGATTATGTTGTAGTCAACTGTTAGATTTCTCTAGTACACTTTCATTTTCCAATTTAATATTTATAGGTGAAATAAATCAAAATAAAAATGGTGTATTTTCTGTTGCACTCACACATTCATCAATGCCTTCATTGTCAATGCACTACTTGTTGGATATTGTTGATCTCCTCTTGTTTTTTGTGTCATTGAGTGTCATTTTTATGTTTTATTTCCATAAATAACTTAATGGTTTTCTAGTTTGCTAGCTTGATTGAAATGTTAATGTCACAACTACATTTTTTCTAGCTCCTTTTCCAAATCTTTCATCTTTTTTGGCACACAAGTGAAATCTTGTGTAAGTAAACCTTGATAATTGATTCCTCTTGTAGAATGGTGACATAAACATAAGGATATATCTGATTGCAAAGGGCTTGTAATGAGGTACTAGTGTCTTAATAATGTCACATTGTGGTATAGTTGTTGGTAACGATGCCTAAATGACATCACAAAGTGGTCTGCACATCCTAATGATATGGAAGTCATCTTCTTGATGGAATCATTAATTTCACAAATGACCTTTGCTAGCTCTATTTCCTGATAGTTTACCTTCTTTTGTTCCCAATTGAAATATTCTGTAAGAAAAACCTCGATAATTGATCTTCTTGTAGAATGGTGACATCAGTAAAAAGACATCTAATTGTAAAGGGCTTGTAAATATAATTAGTACAAAATTCTTGATGATGATACAGGTTGGTGTAAACAAGCTAAATACATTGTCATACCATATCGCCATGCACATCCTAAATACTTGTAGTGTTTTAATAATGCTACATTGTGTTATAGTTGTTCATATTGATGCCCTAATGACATCACAAAGTGGTGTGAACATCCTAATGATATCACATTCATTTGCTGCAATGGATTTAGAAAGTGGTATGGGGCCTATGCATCCTAATGATGTATCATGTTGGTATTAACATCCTAGTGGCACCGGATAATTGTATATGTGTCCTAATGGCATTCCATATTGGTATAAGCATCTTAACCAATGTTTTAAAACTTTGAACCAACATTTGAATTGGTCGAAGGTCAACTTGGAGCTCAACTTGGAGCGGAATTGGAACCGACAATGAACTGGAGTGGTTTGATTTCAAGGACTCCGACTATTCAAAACTACATAAAATTTTACAATTTTAATGAAAAAAAATATTTAGCATTCCAGCTATGATTCCAAACCATTAGAGACATCGCAAAAGTTGACTCATGTAAGGGTGAATATATCAAAATGGCACCAAGTGAGATACATATCTGAGTCAAAATTGAAAATACATAATCATCAAAATCATTTCCTATATTGAAATCCTGCTTATCAATAGCACCCTGTTCCCCCCTCCTATAGGCTCTAGCCCCTTGCCTCTACCTCAAGTCTCAAAGTTGATCCTCCAAGGACATTAGTCAATACCCTACAATTTTGATGGAACTTCCTAATCCAAGCGTTAAGAACAGGGAGAAAAAACTCCCCATGCTTAATAAGTGATTTTGCTTGACTAAAGGGTACATTTTTATTAATATCTTGTGAAAGGAGTTCAAACAACTTCAACAATAAGGAATCAACACCACCAACATCAAAGTACATAGAGAGTTGTCGTGTTTGATCAAATTCCAATCCCTTACCCTCATACATAATAGAATCCATTGGAAATGTTGCAATCCTGAAATCCTGAAAGATATTAAGTTTGAATTCTGAATGGGATCTAAAATTCTACATTTTGGATATGAAGTCCAATGAGGTTGGAACCACTCTCAAACATCCCGAAACAATAATTGTTGATGTTAAAAGTTTAAGTAAAAGTGACATTCTCCTTATCTTTCATTTTCTATCCTTTCACTTTAAGAAATTAAAATTACCATTCAATATTACTGACTTCAATGTCACTAGTACAAAACTTGTCAATTTAAAAAAAATAATCTGTGTCTAGCCTCCATGTATGCAACCTGGGCATTATTGTATTAACTCAGCCGAGTTAAGGCGGAACCGGCCGGTTTGGTGCTGAACCGGTTGAGTCAAGGTCTAACTTAGTTAGTTTGGCACCAAACTAGCCTCCAGGTCGAGTTTTTTATCGCTTTGAAATTGATGAGGGTTAAACTCGTCAGCTCGGCTAGTTCCGGTTCCAAGTTGAATGGTTTTCAAAACAAAAATCCTAACGATGTTAAATGTTGATATAGGTGTCCTATGACATCATAGTTTATAATGGATGTCTTAGTTACATCTTGTATTGTTACAACGATCTTTATGGCATCCTATATTGTAATGGGCATTTGAATGTTATACTGTATTGGCATGCATGTATTCATATCATACCATATTGCTATCCATGTCCTAATGCTTTACTTGATATGGCCATTGATTTAAACGTTCCAATGATCTCATTGTAATCATGTCATAGAGTTATAGACATCTTAATAACTATTCAGATTGGTAAATCATGTCATAGAGGGATATACATCCACATAATGATTCATATTGGTAAAGACATCTTTCTACAGAACGTTTTCTATGCTAAAATAAGTTATAGCTTGGAATCAGAGTTTGGGAAAAATAATATTGTTACATATTTGAATTTTGAACATTGAGAGGACAATCTTCAAAAAGAGTTTTCTTGAGGAAGATGTCTCATGTGAAAACATAATTTTTTAGTTATTGTTATGTCTCATGTGAAAACATAATTTTTTTGTTATTGTCATCATGCTTAGTTTTGACCCTTAAGGATAGACAAAGGAGAATGAAATCAATTGGGTATGTCTCATCTTTTCAGTTTCTTTCCTATTTTTGATTATTTTATGACAAACTTTTTAAATTCCACATCTCAGATCTGTTTGAATTATTTATAGATAAATCAATTGCAGACAGTTATAAGCTAAATGATTTAGAGACACGTTAATATTGCTTCCTCCATGTGGTCCACAAGCTTGGGTTTGGTCTTATATGGTTGGTGTTGTATTTGTTGATGTAGCTAATTTATGATAATTGGTGATTTGTGTGCAGATTTGGTGGCATGAAAATTTTATATTTGGAGACATTTACTCAGTCAAAAGTAATCAGAAAGCGCTATCGCTATTTGAGTCATTTCCCTTTGACTACAACATTTCAGGTAATTTACTGTATGTGTTTTAGAAATTTGGTATGCTTGGAATGCTAGTAACTTACAATATTATGTTCATTCATTATACCTCAAATCCATGATTGCACTAACCCTATCTCAATTTAGTCTCATTGTGTACTTTAATCCATGCAGTTGTGTGAGATTGATCTAAGTAACCTTTTACCTGCTAGTGCATTTTTTCCATTTATTGATGAGATCGAGAAATGCAAAGCTGAACGTTGGCATCGTCAAAAGAAGGTAGCATTGAAATACACTTGGTTGAATCTACACATGAGAATTACACAATAGTGATCATTAGAAATGGTTGTAAGGGATTTATTTGTTTTAAAGATTCCACATAAAATCTACAACTGCATGCCTAGCTTCATACAATTTTATGAGATATTAGAGTCTTTCACTTCCTACTATTTAAATAAATGTGAGTAGTTCCTTTATTCTAATTGTATTCCACATTATTTGTTGATTACAAGATCGTGAAATTTTAATTGTGTCAAGATAGCAGAATGAAGAGAAAAACTGTGGAAGATCAAACATTAGTCCTCTCTACTTGATAAAAGGTCATTAGTCCTCATAGGAGCGTTTTAACTTTTACCAATCAAACTTACCTTTGGGCCTATGTAACTCCCAACAACCTAAGAATATTTAACATGTCTTGCTTTCAAACTCTGTATCTAGAAAATATGCTTAGTCAGCGAGACAGGTATTCCCTACCCTTTAGTTGGGGGCACTATGAGGTTGTTTAGGCTGCATTTTTTTCCATGTTTGGCATTTTCATACTGTGGAAACTCCATTCCCACCAAATCATTAGCTCTACAAAACACTAATTTTTCCCATCTTAGCTGATAAAACAAAGCTAAAATATAAGGCTGTAGTCTCTCTCTTTTTTGTTGAACTAAATGTTCTACAAAGTTGTTTGTACTTCATCTAGGAAAACAGCATGTCATTTACAATGGTTTTTACTAGTTCCCCAACAAACTGGAAAGGTTAGAAATTCACCCAAAAGATAATTTACCTTTCAAATATCATTAACAACAAACACAAGTATGAGACACATTCATTTGTAATGGTTTTTACTAGTTCCCCAACAAATTAGAAAGGTCAGAAATGCACCCAAAAGATAATTTACCTTTCAAATATAATTAAAGACAAACACAAGTATGAGACACATAGGGATTTCTATTGGTCAAATATACACATTTAAATCTTCATATAGACTAGCCTTTGATGGTCTACAGTGCCCTCCACAACTAGACAAACCATGGTAACTTGCCAAAGGTCACTTATGCATTGGAGGTTGGAGTTCTTCTGGAAATTTATTCCTGTCTTCTGATTGGTGGAACCTCTATTTGTCTTATCACTTTGTTGGATTTGACAGTTAGTGTTAATTTTAATAGTTTTTGTTTCCGGTGCCATAGAAATACAGTAATCTATTTCTATTTTTATATGTTGTGAAATTTTTGATTTTAGGTTATTGAAAAAGGCACGGTTGTGTAGTTGCAAAAGTTTAGAAGTTTTAAATAATGAACTTTTCTTTGATTATTTTTAAATCACGAGGATCCAATTCTTATCTAATGTTAAAAAGTGCAATTTTAATTTTAAAACTTTCATTTTAACTGGAAATAGGAAGATAGATATAAGATGGTGGATTCAGTTGTGGCAGTACAAGCGAGACCTATTCTACCAGAATTTTCTTATGTCAGTAACGATGATAGGCCGCCGTCAAGTGCTGATTTTGAAGGTAATTTTGAGTTCCATTCCTAAAGAGAACAATTTTGAAGTATATTTGATGTTAAGTGGTATGAGAAATTGATTTGAATGTTGAGGATAGTATATGTGATACCTTTGGTAAAAATTCTTGCTTTTGAATGATTGATTATTGACAACAAATTGGCATTTTATTGATGGAGTAATGTGTCTTTCATGGAAAACCGAAAAAGAAGCATTAGGGGAACCAAAAACTGCATATGGGAGTTCTCCAGTATTGAATGAGCGGAAGTTGTTTTCACATGTCACATGGCTTGGACTTGCTGCTGGGTATGATTCTCCATCTCTTAAAGAAGGCCTATATGGAGAGTTGTCGCTAGGTTCAGTGGCTTCTTCTTCAAATAGCATTAATACAGAAAGAGCTGGTGTTCCTGCAGATACTGGTATGTGAGCGAAACTATTTTACATATTTTATGTGTTTCAAAACCAGTCAATGTCATACTACTATTTTTCATCAAGTAGTTGTCAAATTAATTTTTTATGTTATTAGCATCCTTGATATCTTTTCCTTTCCTCTTGACACTGCATAACATTTTGTTATGTAGTTGTGCCATGCATTGGATCTATTTTGTATCGATTACTTTGTAGTTGTCTTAACAGTTTCAACTAGAGGGGAGCACAAGGGAATAGACAAAAGGTGATTGTTGTTGGGATTGATCACAGTCTTGAAGGATGTAGGGATACAAGAATTTCTTCTAAGATCCCTCTATATTTGATTTCTTATGTTAATCTAGTCTAAAATCCTTGATCACTTGCTATTTTAAGGCTTGAAAAATTAAAGAATTTATTTATTTATTAAACTTGCATAACTGTGATGACATGCAATTGTAGTAATTTTGTTGATTTCCAGCATCATTTGCTGGGAAAAGTAAAGAAGTTTGTAAGCATTATTTTTATAGTGCACATTATTAGAACTTCTAATGGTTTAGTGTTGCAGACTTGTGGCAAATTGTGAAAATTACTTTTCCTCACCATGTACAAACATTTCTTTGGTATAATTTCATGGAGATTGCTAGAAACAAATCATAAATGACAAGATGTTGATGATTGAAGATCGTTAGTGGTTGGTGTGGACCTACCAAGCCAGGGTGATATTGTGTGCCTAATAAACATAGAGTTGCATTTGAGCCCTGAGCTATGCCGTGAGATTTCACAGCTCAAAATAAAGATTCAAAATAAACAACCTGTTGTTGGGATAATTCATGATGTGCTACCATTTTGGCACATGGTCTCAATTTAATTGTTTCACATGACCCGAGTCACAGTTGCAAGCACTGGTGTAACTTTGATAAGGCTAACTCTGGTGTAACTCTGATAAGGCAAGCACTGATAAGGATAAATTACGGGAGAATAGGTTTGTCTCATTCTCTTCAACTTTCCTTGTAAAAGAGTCTAGGGATAATAACTAAAAATTAGCTAACTCGTTATCTTATAATTGTTGTTGCTTATAGCGCCTGTATTTCCAAATACAATAGAACCACCATAAAACATTTGTCTATTCTCAAATCTTACCTTCGTTGTGGATATTTTTTTTCTTGTCTTTATTACTTTGCATGTGGTGCACTTCTGGAGTGCCCTTGGTTCTGATAATTATTTGTATCAGTCTAGTTGTGGATATATCTAAGGTAGTCTGGCCAGAGATAAACTTACAGACATGATTGAATGTTTCACACTGATTTTCATATAAAATTTGTCAACTATAATGTTGTGTATACTTTTATTATTTCATTCAACTCTTTTTGAAATGTGTTGAATTTCTTTTGCTTGCTTATTTTGGTAGCCTTCAGACTTCTATAAAAATATGTTTCATTTTCTAGAATTGGTTGATATGCTAGCTTATGCTTTGCAACACTCAGTTTGAAATATTTCGCTTCCATGTATTTTTATATTGTCACTAATAGATTGTTTTATGAATGGCAAGGTTTGCTTACATTATTTGACTTTTACTTTGCTTGATTTCATATAATGATATTTTTTATATATTCAGGCACGCCAAGAGATATTCTATAAATTGGTTAACTTAATTGGTATCACATCCATCACAAAGGTATTCCGTTCTCTCTGGTAACATGAATGGATATGCTAGATAGGAAAAATTGTACATAGCTCTCAGGAATTAGTTTATCATAAATACTAGTTACTGGTAAGTTGTAATAGTAATAATTATGTAGTTTGTAGATTGCTATCTATNCAAGTAGTAACAACTTCTTAACGGTGCTAGCTCAATGGTAGAGCACTTGTCTAATTTTAGGTAGGAGGTTGGTGGTTCGATTCCACCGTGCCCTATCATAAATTTGTGACTACACAAACGACTAAATTCACATATATACTACTATTAGTAGCTAATTTTCCGTATCTTATTCGTATTTAGCTTAGTCATTAATATGTTATCATCTAGTAGTTTATTTAGTCTTATATTTGGTCATTAATTGTTACAATTAGTGACTAAATCAATGACTAAATCAATGACTAATAAGTCAAGCTATTAATGACTAAGTGAAATACAACTAGCTATAAGGTAGTGGAAATTAGCTACTATTAGTCGTTGACTCAAAATTGTCATTTATAGCCTGATTTTAATCATTCTTCTAGTCATTAATTTCTCATTTTATACTAGTGTTATGTCTTAAATTCAAGTATTAATTTCAATTTCCATATGCATGGTACATAAAATTTCCTATGTGCATATGTTGATTGGGAAGCTTCTCTAGCTTATTTTAAGACTTGGATTATGAAGTTTCATCAAAATTTTGAGGCGTTGACTAATGCCCTTCCAGGACCAACTCCCAAATTGCGGGTAGAGGCAAGAGCTAGAGCCTAGAAGAGGCAAAAAAATGTCTTATTGATGAATAAAATCCCAGTATAGGCGAGGATTTTTTTAGATATGTAATTATTTGTTGTAGTGTGATTTTTTTGGGACTCCAAAGTCCATTTAGCATATCTTTGTTTATATGTAATTTGAGCCATGTATGGATTCCACTTGATGTTATTTAAGTTGTATGCACTCTTTCTATATACCCATGAGAGACTTTGCATAATTGTGTATGGTAGCTTTTATGGTTGCAAGGTTTCCACTCGATTCTATCATGTATGATAGTATGTGATTGGCATGTAATCAAACACATCAACCTCCCTATGTATCTTGATGTTCGTAGAGCCTGTTGTTTAACTCTGTTGTCTTGGCCTTAACCAAAAAGTACCTTTCAGTCAAGAGAAAATATTTGTTAAGCATGGAAAGCTTCTACACCTTATTTTAACACTTGGATTAGGAAGTTTCATCAAAACTATAAGGTGTTTATTGATGTTCTTGGACGACCAACTTCGATATTTTGGATAGAGGGAAGGGATTGACCATGTTTGTTTATGTATTTTAGGGAAGATATGAATTCTACTTGAATTTTTTTTTAGTTGTATGCAACCTTGAAATATAATTGACAAACTCTCCATATTTGTTAATTTTGGCTTGGATTCAGAAGGATGCTTGTGAATATACATATGCAAATAGTGAACTTGTTTTGTTTTGTATGAGTTAATTGAAGTTTTGGTTTACATTGGGCATGTAAATTACTTATGCAAACTTGCAATATACTTAAAAACTTTGAATATTTGTGAATTTTGGTCTGGATTCACAAGGATTCTTGTGAATATGCATATGGAAATAATGAAATTGATTTGTTTTTTATAAGTAAATTGGGGTTTTGGTCTCCATTGGGCATGTGAATTTTGGTATGGATTCACAAGAATTTTTGTGAATATACATATGGAAATAGTCAAAATGATTTGGTTTTTATGATTAAATTGGGGTTTTGGTTTCCATTGGGCATGCAAATTCCTTTATGGGCATATAAACTAAAAAAAAAATGGTTTAATTTCAAATTAGGGCATATAAATTATTGAATATAGGGAAATTAGCATGAGAGGATTTGAATAAAATACCTCACAAGGAAGAGATTGATCCCAAGGCGGATTTTGTTGGCCGTTTATCACCCAGAAAGCATTCGCCCTAGCTCGTTTTGCTCCGCCCAAACTTGTTCTAGTGCGTCCTTGTGGCGAAAATAATGAGCTAGACCTGTTTTAACTATAAAATAGGTTTTACTAAATGGGAGCGCGTTTTTGTTAGCTAAAACGGGAGCGCATTTGTTTAGCTAAAAGAGAAGCGCGTTGAGTTTAACTATCCTAACTAGCATGCATGTTGGAAGCCTTGAGACTAGGCTTGACAGGTTTGGGATTGCTTGGCATGATTTCTATTTTATGGATCAAGAGTGATTGACTTCACTCTACCATTGCATCTAAAAGGTCCCTCAACTTTGTGAAGTCACACCCAATTTTATATATATATATATATATATATATAGGATCATAACTTTATTCATTAAATATTAGGTAAATATTTGTTGACACATTGAATGAATATAACAAATTGAACAAATGGAAATTAAGTTTGGAAAAAATACATAATGATGTTTATAATTTTAAAAACACATATTAATAATATGTAAGGGTAGTTTTTGGTTGGTTTCAAGGTAACCTGTTGTGTTGGGATGGTCATTTATCTATGATGCAACCATATGTTTAAACTATGGATGGGAGATGGTAGTGGTATAAATACCAATACAAAAATTCTTTCTTTTTGGGGATTAAAATGGTTTTCAAAAAGTCATGGTTTGCTCACTATTGATATTGGGGTTTCAAAAAGTCATGGTTGGCTCACTATTGATATTGGTGAAGGTTCCAAAGTAATAATGGACTCGTTTGGGGGAGTCTTTTCTTTACACACTTTTCTTTTGGAGCATTGGATGGTTAGGGTAAAGATGTTGGTACAAGAATTTGCTCATATTTCATTTCAATACATGGTTAAGGAATATAATGTTGCACCTAATTAATTGTAAAAAAAAAACCATTGAAGATAATTTAAATAATTGTGTATAACATTAATTATAATTATTAAAATATTTTGATATTTTTTTTAATTAAATTTTTAATATATTTTATAAATAAAAATATTTAAATAATAAAAATGAACGAAATGAATTCATTTATCTTTTCCCTCTTAATACTTAAAGGAATATATAGGAGATCTACAAGTCACATATAGAATGTGTTAATTCAATTCCTATTTTCTTAATGAGATCTATAAATCATATACTGAATGTGTTAGTTAAAAATTTAAAGAATATGGTTGGAAATTACTAAATTATTGTAGGTGGTTTATTGTCCCACGGTATTGGTTAAACCATTGTATTTTCCCATAGTATTAGATGTGATGAATCCTATTTAAAAAATTGAGAAATACATTGTTTGATGCCTCATGCGGCCATGCGGCCTCTATTGGCTAGGGATTTCCCATGGCTAAGAGATTTCTGTAATAAAATCTTCATGTAGCTTCTATTGCCTCGATAGCCTAGGAGCTTTCTTCAATGAGATCCATTGGATGATGCCTCTTGTGAATTCTATTGGCCATGTCTAGGATCCATTAGCTAAGGGTATGTTAGGTAAAGGGTTTTCAAGTAAATTTGGTTATTATTTTGTGCATGTACATTTGTGTATTTTCTATATTAGGTAAAGGGTTTTCAAGTAAATTTGATTATTATTATGTGCATGTATATTTATGTATTTTCTGTATAGTTGGTATCACACGAAGGTTATTTATTTAGGGGAGACCTTTGTTGCTAGGATTTAAATGACATTGAAGGAAAAATGTATGTCGTATATTTCTTCAATGAACTCCATTATATGATGCTTCATCGGGTTGTATCAACCATGACTAGGCTCTATGCATGCATATTTATGTGTTTTTTTGTGTCAAGAAGGTAATTGGTTTAAGGGACACCTTTGTTGCTAGGATTTACAAATCTTGTGAAGGGAAAGGATATGTGTGGGAGCTTTCTTCAATAAAATCCATTGTATGATGCCTCATGTGGCCTCTATTGGCCATGGCTAGGCTCAATTTGAAAAGGGTAATGAAATATATTTTTTGAAGGTTGGTTGTTAAGTAAAGGGTTTCCATGTAAATTAGTCGATTTTTATGTGCATGTATATTTAGGTGTTTTCTTTATATTTGGTATCATTTGAAGGTTATTGGCTTAAGGGACACCTTTGTTGCTAGGATTTACTAGATCTTGTGAAGGTCAAGGGTATGTCCAGGAGCTTTCTTCAATGAAATCCATTGTATGATGACTCATGTGGCTGCTATTGGCTATGGCTAGGCTCGATTTTCCAAGGGTTATGAAATATATCTTTTGAAGGTTGGTTGTTAGTAAAGGGTTTCCAAGTAAATTAGGCCATTTTTATGTGCATGCATAATGAAATATATCTTTTGAAGGTTGGTTTCTAGGTAAAGGGTTTTCAAGTAAATTAGGTTATTTTTATGTGCATGCATATTTATATGTTTTCTTTATATTTGGTATCACATGAAGGTTATTGGTTTAAGGGACACCTTTGTTGCTAGGATTTAGATAATATTGTGAAGGGAAAGGGTATATCAGTTAGATTTCTTTAATGAAATCCATTGTATGATGCTTCATGTGGCGTCTATTGACCATGGCTAGGCTACATTAGCAAAGGGTGATGGTTTATATAAGATTGCCTAGGTCTTAGGGCCAGTTTGTCATTTAATGAACCACCCAGCGCAGTTCCCCGTGTGAGGGAACATGCCCATATATTTTGAAAGTTGGTTTTTAGGCAAATAATTTCCATGTAAATTTGGCTATTATTATATTTATGCATATTTATGTGTTTTATTTATGTTTGGTATCACAAGAAGGTTATTGGTTTTTAATGGAGCTATCTGCAATGAATGTTTTAGAAATAAAATTGCAGAACAATAGAATGTTAATCCTCGTACAAAACCGAGTGATAAAAGATGAATGAAGTTTCTTGAGTGGCCATAGATTTGGTTAAAGTTAAGTATTGACTTTTTTTTCTTTCTTTTTTTCCTTTTTTTGAAGATGACAAGTCCATAATAACTATGTTAGGATAGCTACGAGCACATGTTATCCACAAATGCTAATTGACTCATCATTGTTATTAAATAAACATTTATATATTTAATTTATTGTTTTATTATGTCGTATATATATTTTGGGAGTAAACTTTCTACTCGACCATTTGCAAGATCGAACGACCTGGCTCGTGTGAGCTTTCACATCATGCATTGTTAGTCGTCCGATCGGTACAAATGGTCGGGTAGAAAGTTTACTCCTGTATTTTGAGAGCACGAAGATCGAGCGGATAAACAAGATTCACAAGCGGATCAACAAGATTCACGCGTGTTTGGAAAGTGTACGAGTTAGATTCGTTTCATCGTCATCACATTCACATAATCGTTAAGGTTAATTAATAGTGTTCAAGGCAGATTATGTTATAGTTGTTAACAAAATAATGGCAATGACCACAGCGCGTGGAAGCCGTTGAACATCGTGGCGATGATGCCGTATCGTGGACATATCTGCTGCTCCCATCCTGAACAGGCAGAGTTGAATCTGTTAGTTATCTCCCGCACCCATCGGTAGATAGTTATCTCCTTATGCATGCGGCCTTATATCACAGAATAATGGATTACTTTATGCATTCTTTATAGGCGGACAAGAATAGGGATAAGCTTTTTCTGTGTTTTTTTTTCTCGTTCTGAACTTTTATCTTTCGTTAATGGAAATGTGTGCTTATGAATTTGCTTGGCTTGCACGGAGATGTAAATATGTTCTTTGACTGAATCGTTATGTTTTTCCATTTGCTTGAAGAGGTCTCGCAGAATTAACTAGCGGATTACCAAACAGAGATGCTAAAGCACTGTTTTGTTCGACAATTTTTCTGTTCGTCTCAGCCATGTGATAGGAGTGGACATAAATGCGGTAATATAGCTTCTATTTCATTTTTTTCAGTAGTAGACTGGTTTACTCAGATACTATAGCGTGTGCATCAATATGTTGAAATCTGATGGTTTATGAAGAAATAAATTATAGCAGTTCACTGTTCACTAAAAGTTAATGATCGTTCTCGAAAATTTAGAAAAAAATACAACGAACCTTTCTCAGTGCTCTTGAAAAACTCGAAAACATGAAAAGAGCCGCTAGCCTTTCGTTCTACAAATTGCAGGATCTGGCGAGCTTTGTATGATATAACGCATTATACGGCAACGTTAATCTCATTGCTTGTTCTACAAAATTAAGAATCCAAAAGGATAAGAAAAAGTTGATTTTACATATTTTTAGAATACTTTTCGGTCATATGCTTTTTCATTCACAGCTTTTGGCTTATCATTCATAGACAATGGTGTCGCAGTTTGGCTTCGCAAGGAAGCTCTATCGATCTTGCAGTGCAAAGAAGTCGTTGTTGTTTCAAACTATTAATGTCGTTTCTACTTGAATCCACATAAATGGGGCAACGTCGTTGCTACTTGAATCCATAAGGGGGCATCGATGTGAGAAAAATTGAATACGGATTGATAGAAACATGTAGAGACCCTTTTAGCTTGTCATTATCCACTTTCTAGGGTTTCTATCCAGAAGCTATTTTCTTATATCATTCAGCTCTAGTTGGCTAAGTTTCTTATTTCTATTTGAGGACCGGGACGTAGCCCAGAGAGAAGTTTGGCGATTTCAGAACTTTTATGAAATGGACTTATCTGAGGAGGATAATGAATACTTTGGTTTCTATGAAGATGAGAACCCTAAAGACTTTTATGAGGGGAACCTTTTCACTATAAAACCCCATTCATAATATATTTCTCTGTAGCAAGAAAGTAAGCATGAATATCAAGATCCTACATTGCATTCAGTTAAACAAGAAACTACTGGCTAATAGAAAACCATCAATAGATCCACCGACATATACATTAGAAGGTTCTCATAAAGTATCGATCAGCCATTCTTGTCCTTGTCATATGCCACGAAATATGCCTTGCTCTATAATAGCCCAACATAGAGATTCAAGAAAATCAAGGAAGAAATGGCATTCAAGAGGCACAAGTGAACAGTACAGGAAGATGGCCGAGGCACATTTATCCAAGTGTACAGGTTTTCCACGCATCTAGCTTCTAGGTCGTCCGAAAATAATAAAATAATGAAAATAGAGGTCCAACAAAACCCTAATCTCCGCCTTCTGTCACTAATTTCCTCTCTTGTGGAGTTTCAAGCAGCACACGCTGAGTAATATTATCTAATATACTATATATATAGATGTGGGTGTGTATGCTTCTTGTGTGCTTGTGGGTATTAGGTACCAATTTTAATGTATAGGTTATAGAGAAGCTTGTTTGCAAGCTTTGGGGTTTTGGCTCTTGTTTTCTTCAACACACCTTTTATGGATAATCTCATAATTTTCATGCCAAAATAGGTATTTTTTTTTAAACAAGAACCTGTTCATCGCACAGATGGTTGGCCTTCGTTCTCTGCTAGGTGGGTAGGTTGATGAAAGGCTCCAATGGATCATCTTCTTGAGAGACATGGTGATCAAGCTCAAGGAAGAGTTGATCATGAACAGTTTCAATACAATCGATGGCCGAGGAACGAATGTCCACATTGGTAATAACGGTCGGTGTATCACTGTTCAGAATATCACTAACATCATCATTCACAATTGTAAACCAGCGGAAAACGCTTTGGTAAGAGACTCTCCCTTTCATGTGGGGTATCGACAAATATGTGATGGAGATGGAATTTCCATTTTGGAGAATTGCACAGAATGCAGTTACTTTGGACTTTAAATAGCGACATAACGCAGCTTCTCCGTTTGATCGAAGATAAGGTACGGATAATTTTACTAAACTGTTGATACCAACAATTTTAGGACAAATGTACCAACAAAAGCTAATCCGGATAATATTTTTTTGTAAATTTGTGGAATACTCCTTCGTAATGAACTTTCTGTACCAAATCTTTTATACTGAATGCAATATGTGACGTTGTTAAATAACTTAAATTATAAATTTTACTAAATGATTGATTTCTTACATTTTAAATAAATTGCAACACACTTCGTATCCATAGGATGTGCGAGAATGACTTGATCCATAAAAGTCCTTCTTTCTTTCCATAATACAACAACACTACATTTTAACATAAAAATGATTAAATTCTTATATTTTAAATAAATTGCAACACATTTTGTATCCATCATAGGATATGCGAGAATGAGTTGATCCATAAAAATCCTTCTTTCTTTCCATAATACGACAACACTATTTTAGACATCACTTCTATCTATAATGTTATATGTACCTAAATGAGTTCATCTATTAATCCACAATGTCATGGCTTCTCACAACAACTATATGGAGGTTGTACATGATGATGACCACTAATATATGTACATTCCTTGGACGGATACAAAACTAATCATGTGCCTGCATATTTAATTGAAAAAGAGACATGTTTTCATTGATATATTGAATTTTTTTAAAATAATTTGCCATATTATATCAATAATGTTAATTATATATATATATTTTTTAGAAAAAAAGCTGCTGATTATATTAATCAAAAAGCTACATACAAAAGTATGTATTGTTCAACTACATACAAAAGAGCTACATACAAAAGTATGTATTGTTCAGCTACATACAAAAGAGCTACAAGTATGTATTGTTTCTCCTTCTCGCAGAGTTACATCTTGATGTCACATCATTTCTAATGTATTTGCTTTTTTTGTACATATCAGCCAAAATAAAAGCCATGATAAAGAGTTACATCTTGATGTCACATCATTTCTGATGTATTTGCTTCTTTTGTACATATTAGCCAAAAGAAAAGCCATGATAAGTCAAATAAATAAGATTCTCCCATGAAAGCTTCTGATTGGAACAAAAAATGGAAGGAGTTGTTTTCCTTCTTTTGAGCATACTGAAAACAACGGAGCTGTTCTCAGCAATTTTCTCCCATTGGGAGCTTCCTGCCTTGTAGAAATTGTTACTTCTTGCCTTGTAGAAATTGTTACTTCTTGTTGAGGAAAAATCAGAAAAGGCCTATGGTAGTGCTCATTGGCCTCTGTCTCCTTTTTTTCTATGATTTTCCTCTATGGTTTTCCATGTTCCCCATTGTAGATCTCATCAATTTTCTCTTATTGGGAGATTTATGCCTTGTAGAAATTGTTACTTCTTGATTGAGCAAAAACTGTCCAAAATTAAGTAAAGAAGTATTATTGAGGAAAAATCAGAATTTTCTCCCATTGGAAGCTTCCGGCCTTCAGAAAAGGCCTATGGTAGTGCTCATTGGCCTCGGTCTCCTTTTTCTCTATGATTTCCTCTATGATTTTCCATGTTCCCCATTGCATATCTCATCAATTTTCTCTCATTGGGAGATTTATGCCTTGTAGAAATTGTTACTTCTTGATTGAGCAAAAACTGTCCAAAATTAAGTAAAGAAGTATTATTGAGGCAAAATCAGAAAAGTTGTGTGTCCACCTGCCTCCTCCATGTTTCGCTTATATATATATATAATGGTTTAATGAAGACAAAAAAATATAATTACATCTTATTTCTATTTTAAAAATGTATTGAGACACACATATATATAATGTTTTAATGAAGAAAAAAAATATAATTACATCTTATTTCTATTGTAAAAATGTATTCACATATATATAAGTCTTCCCACATATATATTAAATTATGTGTTCACACACACACACACACACACACACACACACACACACACACACATATATATATATATATATATATATATATATATATATAATGTTTTAATGAAGAAAAAAAAATATAATTACATCTTATTTCTATTGTAAAAATGTATTCACACATATATAAGTCTTCCCACATATATATTAAATTATGTAAAAAGAGTTGAGACAAGAATATAAATTAAGATAGAATGATTTGAGTATTAACCTATTATAAATATTTATTATGTTAATTAAAGATAAAATATAACTTAATGAAATATAATATATTGAAATATAATATATTGTAAAATATTTAATTTAATACCTACTAATCTAATTAGAAAATGACATTTATAATTGATATCCAACTCTATTTTCAATCCATCTTGCATTGTTTATCTAATTTTTTTAATTAAGTCATGTTATTCTTGGAAATTCTCTTTTATAATCTATCATAAATTAATAAAAAAGTTAAAGAATAGTTAGAAGGTTTAAAATTTGATTTATCACATATTTATTGAGAGTAAATAATCACATTATAAATTTGAAAAAAATATCATAAATTATTAATTTGAAAAACATATACTTAACAAATATATATGACTATGTACAAAATTAAAAGTTGTTTTTTCAAATCATAATATCATTATTTATATGACTCTCATAATTGTTTGCCTATGCTTTCTTATATATATATANTACTTGTTATGTAGAAAGTTCAAGTGACATTTTCATATAGATTGTATATAAAGTTAAAAATAGTGGACAAATTGTGGAAAAATAATAGTGTATCTATGTAAAGTATATGATAAAAATATTGTTAAAAATGATTCAAATATATAAATAAAAAAAAGCAAGTTCAGTGTGTTCTCATATTTGTTATGATTTCTCTCTCTCTCTCTTTGTATATATATATATATGAATAAATGAGGGAAGAGCGTGAATAAGTATTTAAGGAAAAAACATAATAAAATAATATAATACAATTTAAGTTAAAAAAACACTTTTAACAATTTTCCAATCTATTTAATAAACTTAAGGGTAAACAAAATATCAAATTTATTGACACAAATGTTTTGATATTATGACATTTATCAATACTTATGTTGGATTGCGACATTCCTCAATAGTGCATTCCCTAATGGTTTTGTTACATTGGGACATTCATGGCAACAATCTAAACATTTATTCATGGATATTGAAATTCATCATTCCTCAATGCTTGTCTCACATTATTCGCCATCATGTTGTAAGAATTGTCTTGATATATATATATATATATATATATATATATAAAGTCGTTTGACAAAAGAAATGGTTTAAACCATCCACATTCTACATAGTAATGTAGAATGTTATGTCACAATGTGATGTTTATCAAGGTTTATGTTTCACTGCGGCGTTATCAAGGGTTATATCACATTAGTTAAGACATGGTTTGTTAGAGTGTCTGGTTGGTATACGTCAACACAACCAAATATGTGACAAATTAATAATGTGATAGTGGGTAAGCGAAAAAAATTCATTTGTGTACTAAAAAATTGTTTTGATATTAAGCTATGAACATTTTATATTACACGATCAAAATTTGATGAAACAATTGCACTTCAATGTTATGATGGGTGCAAAAAGAAAATGTTAAGTGGGTTTATTATTTTAGTTGTGTTGTGAGATTCAATGATCATTAAGGGTTATGCCGCATTGTGATGTTTATCAAGGGTTACGTTACATTGCGACATTATCAAGGGTTATATCATATTACGACCTTAATCCATGGTTTGTTACAGTTTTTGGTTGGTATATGTCAACACAACCAAAGATGTGACACATTAATAATGTGATAGTGGGTGTTCAATAAGGGTTATGTCGCATTGTGATGTTTATCATGGGTTATGTTACATTAGCAATGTTCATCAAGGGTTATGTCACATTGTGATATTTGTCAAGGGTTATGTCGTATTGTAATAATGCCCAAGATGTGATACATTAATAATGTGATAGTGGGCATTTAATAAGAGTTATGTCACATTGCGATATTTGTCAAGATGTCACATTAATAATGAGATAATTCCCAATATGGTTTTGTTGCATTGGGACATTCATCGAAACGATCAAAACATTTATTCATGGATATTGAAATTCATCGTTCCGTTATTCTTGTCTCACATTATTCGCCATCATGTTGTAAAAATTCTCTCTCTCTCTCTCTCTCTCTCTCTCTCTCTCTCTCTCTCTCTCTATATATATATATATA
>LPNX011133471.1:192233-206036 GCA_001517045.1 Pseudotsuga menziesii
AATAAATCGAGCCCAAACACAAGGCTAAGGTTCGTAAGGAAGTATCACATATGCGTTTTGTAAAATTTTAATATCTCATATGTGATATTGAAAACTAAAAAAAAAAACAAAGTAGAGGCCGTGGGCCTCAAATATCATTTTCATAGTGAAGCATTGGGAGAGCGATAAACCGCGTTGGTAAAAAAATGCAGAGGCGATTTGTGTTTCACCTTTTGGAGGTCGAGTTGGAGGTGGATTGGCTCCAATGGCAGGTAAATTCTCTTATCCATTTCAATTAGTTTTCAATTCTTTATTGTTTTTCTTAATTTCATAGTTTTTATAATTGTTTAAAACAAATTTAATAAAAAAAAAATGAATGAAATCAAAGAATGATAAATTAAAACAACTTGTATTTTTTTGTTTAAATCTTAACAGATAATAGAAATGAGCAAGATAATGTGGAAAACGAACCCTCTAATAACCCAGAACCTAACCCAAACATGAACCCAAACCCAAACCCGGAGGGGGAACAAGATCAAAACTCAGAGATTCTTGCGCGTTTGGCGTCATTGAGGCGCCTTAGCTCATCTATTAGAGGGGGGATCATTTGAGATAGTGTTTAGCCGATGCATTGGACATAATAACAAACACAATTTTCAATGTCCAAGGAGCTTTGTACAACATTAGCTCGTACAGAGAATTCAGGAGGCAATACTACTTCGATGGATTGAGTTATAAAGACATCAAAGACCTAAAGATTACAAAAGACCAGTTATGTTCATTATTCCGGGACCCTAACACCGGATTGGTTCCACCCACTAGTCGAGCACACATTTCCATAGACTGGTGCATTAAACCAAATATAAAGGCCAGTTGGATGGATCGTTGGTATATGGTCTTCGATGAAGACCCTCATGGGAATAGGGACATCCCATTTTATTTCCTTAGGAAGTTGTATGCAGAATTCATCCTAGGGAAACATGTTAACTATTTCGATATCTTAGTCTTCTAGGGTGTTGGTCATGGGATGCCTAAAGATAGGGAAGGGGCCACGATGGATCCTAATCGTGTGCCACACCCTCCACGCACACCAAAACCCCCTCAGCTATATCCTCCTGTGGTTCCTGTGATTAAGGATACACAGGAGGCATTATTTGACTTGGCAGATACATTGCTTCAGTATGGGACTGATGTCCAAGGCAATGTAGGCCAAGGGGTTGGTACTTCTAAGGCCAGCCCATTTACAAATCACACGGGAGATGCAGAGTGTTCAGAGAATCGTGTTACTCCATACCCTTGCACATCGTGTGGAGGCATATGCTATGGCCCTGCTTCAGACAACTGGGATGATGGATTACTTCGATTTGTAAGTAAAACTCATTATTTTCATATTATATTTTGTTTCATATCATAATTTTCAATTGTTTCGAAATTTATTTCTATTTAATTATTTAACAAATTATGTGAACAAATATACAGTTGGTGTTCCATGGAACACCAGAGTCGCATAGTCCACCGATCAATATTGAGAACATTGATGTGGCTGTCAATATTACATATGGGTTTGGTTCTTCACCATTAAGGGTAAGAACTATACTTGTTAATTTGTCAACTTTATTTACATATTTATAGTAGAGATTGTCACATTCAATACATCCTAATTTTGATACAACATGTTTTATGCAGGGTGATTAGTATGAGTACATTGAATCTCAGCCTAGTCCCTCTCATGCAGAGGTAGATTCCCAAACACAGGTATTATTTTAAATATGCTTTTAAATATGTTTCACCGTTCTTTGGAAAAATCATTTTTCGTCCATCATGTATATGTCTCATTTTCTTTCTATTATCTGACATTGACATATGTTACATTATGCAGGAAACCATTAAGCCATTGGTGCTTGAAGAGCACCAACGTGAGGTTTTTGTCGACCCACCTCTTCCCCCCCACCAGGTACATGTATGTTTCGCTTTCTTTGAAAACATCATTTTTCGTCCATGTAGTATATATGTCTAAGATTCTTTTTATTATCTAAATTTGACATATGTTATTTTATGCAGACTTCTATTGAGGCATCGATGCTTGAAGAGCACCATATTGATGACCCACCTATCATGAGCTAGTAGGTACATTTATGTATTGCTTTCTTTTAATGATTCAACGTATACTTTTTTAATTTTTTGAAATTGTCTAATTGTATCTTTATCCTTTTGTACGTAGGAATGTGAGTTTGATGAATATGTCCAAAAAGCAAGCTTCTTCGCTAGTACAAGTAGAAGTCCTTTTCTCTCGTTGCTATTTAATTGATCCATTGGTTACACACCTCCTCTAATAAGGCAAAAGGTAAGTTTATGTATCGTTTTCTTTGTACGTTTATGTATGGCTTTCCCTGATTTGGTGCTTTCTCTTTGTATGTTTTTGTAGGTTTACGTATCACTTTGACATATGTTACTTTATGCAGGAAACTATTGAGATAGTGGTGCTTGAAGAGCACCAAAGAGACGTTGTTGTCAACCCACCTCTCCCCCCCATCCAGGTACATGTATGTTTTGCTTTCTTTGGAAACATCATTTTTCTTCCATGTAGTATATATGTCTCTGATTCACTACTTTATCTGAAATTGACATATATGTTACTTTATGCAGGCTTCTAGTGAGGCACCGGTGCGTGAAGAGCACCAAATAGGTGACTCATATACACACAGATGTACTTTTTGATCCACTATTTTGTATTTTGGCCATTTGGCATGCCAATTTTTGTAACATTATTTCTATACATATATAATATAAAGCAAGGTTCAAATTTATGCATATATGGTTGACTTGATCTTGGAACATGATATGTGTGGTTCACATGTGTGCTAACTTATGAATTCCCAATACTTAAAGGAATAATTTATGACTAATCAACTTTTTAACATTATGGCTATCCTCAACTTTTTAACATCATAACCATACCATACACTAACTAAATTATATACACTAACAATCATAACACTAAGTCATGCATGGACGTGTAATATATACCATAGCATACCCTACAATACCCTACGATACTAACATCATACCATAATAACATACAATAACATACCCTACAATACCCTATGATACTAACATCATACCATACTAACATACAATAACATACCATAACATAACATACTAACATACCATACCATTGTAATATACCATACACTAACAACATAACACTAAGTCATGCATGCATGTGTAATATACCATGTCAACCCTAGTGATAGCATGCAAATTGGTGTTCACGAAAGCCTAGTTGGTTTCTGATTTGTACATGTCCATGTGTTTCTAGTTCCCTCTCTTAACTTGCAAATTGCTCACGAAACCCTAGTTCCATCTCATACCTTGTCAACCCTAGTTGGTGCATGCAAATTGGTGTTCATGAAAGCCTATTTGGTTTCCAATTTGTACATGTCCATGTGTTTCTAGTTCCCTCTCTTAACTTGTAAAGAGCTCACTAAACCCTAGTTCCATCTCATTATTTGTCAACCCTAGTGATAGCATGCAAATTGGTGTTCATGAAAGCCTAGTTGGTTTCCGATTTGTACATGTCCATGTGTTTCTAGTTCCCTCTCTTAAATTGTAAAGATATCACTAAACCCTAGTTCCATCTCATTATTTGTCAACCCTAGTGAGAGCATGCAAATTGGTGTTCATGAAAGCCTAGTTGGTTTCTGATTTGTACATGTCCATGTGTTTCTAGTTCCCTCTCTTAACTTATAAATTGCTCACTAAACCCTAGTTCCATCTCATAACTTGTAAATTGCTCACTAAACCCTAGTTCCATCTCATAACTTGTCAACCCTAGTGATAGCATGCAAATTGGTGTTCATGAAAGCCTAGTTGGTTTTTGATTTGTACATGTCCATGTGTTTCTAGTTCCCTCTCTTAACTTCCAAATTCCTCACGAAACCCTAGTTCCATCTCATACCTTGTCAACACTAGTTGGTGCATGCAAATTGGTGTTCATGAAAGCTTAGTTGGTGCATGCAAGTATTGGTGTTCATGTGTTTCTAGTTCCCTCTCTTAACTTGTAAAGAGCTCACTAAACCCTAGTTCCATTTCATTATTTGTCAACCCTAGTGATAGCATGCAAATTGGTGTTAATGAAAGCCTAGTTGGTTTCTGATTTGTACATGACCATGTGTTTCTAGTTCCCTCTCTTAACTTGTAAATTGCTAACTAAACCCTAGTTCCATCTCATAACTTGTCAACCCTAGTGATAGCATTCAAATTGGTGTTCAAGAAATCCTAGTTGGTTTCCGATTTGTACATGTCCATGTGTTTCTAATTCCCTCTCTTAACTTGCAAATTGCTCACGGAACCCTAGTTCCATCTCATACCTTGTCAACCCTAGTTGGTGCATGCAAATTGGTGTTCATGAAATCCTAGTTGGTGCATGCAAGTATTGGTGTTCATGTGTTTCTAGTTCCCTCTCTTAACTTGTAAAGAGCTCACTAAACCCTAGTTCCATCTCATTATTTGTCAACCCTAGTGATAGCATGCAAATTGGTGTTCATGAAAGCCTAGTTGGTTTCTGATTTGTACATGTCAATGTGTTTCTAGTTCCCTCTCTTAACTTGTAAAAAGCTCACCAAACCCTAGTTCCATCTCATTATTTGTCAACCCTAGTGATAGCATGCAAATTGGTGTTCATGAAAGTCTAGTTGGTTTCCGATTTGTACATGTCCATGTGTTTCTAGTTCCCTCTTTTAACTTGTAAATTTCTTACTAAGCCCTAGTTCCATCTCATAACTTTTCAACCCTAGTGATAGCATGCAAATTGGTGTTCATGAAAGCCTAGTTGGTTTCCGATTCGTACATGTCCATGTGTTTCTAATTCCCTCTCTTAACTTGCAAATTGCTCACGAAACCCTAGTTCCATCTCATACCTTGTCAACCCTAGTTGGTGCATGCGAATTGGTGTTCATGAAAGCCTAGTTGGTGCATGCAAGTATTGGTGTTCATGTGTTTCATAGTTCCCTCTCTTAACTTGTCAAGAGCTCACTAAACCCTAGTTCCATCTCATTATTTGTCAACCCTAGTGATAGCATGCAAATTCGTTTTCATGAAAGCTTAGTTGGTTTCCGATTTGTACATGTCCATGTGTTCTAGTTCCCTCTCTTAACTTGTAAATAGCTCACTAAACCCTAGTTCCATCTCATTATTTGTCAACCCTAGTGATAACATGCAAATTGGTGTTCATGAAAGCCTGGTTGGTTTCCGATTTGTACATGTCCATGTGTTGCTAGTTCTCTCTCTTAACTTGTAAATTGCTCACTAAACCCTAGTTCCATCTCATAACTTGTCAACCCTGGTGATATCATGCAAAGTGGTGTTCATGAAATCCTAGTTGGTTCCTAATTTGTACATAGCAATGTAATTAAATGTCTATTAAACTAAAAACATCAATAAATGTAAATTTCAACAACTCGAGAGCTTGTTATTTTCTGAACTCTATTTGTTGATGTCTAAAGACACCAATCTTGGCGCCTCCAATGTGTCGTAGATGGTGTTTGTATCCTAGTCAGACGAAAGGCTAGACATTAGTAACATCATAAGAAAAAAAAGAGAACCCAATGAAAATGTGCAAACATGATTTATAGATAACTCACCCGAGGTTGTACGACTGTGTTTATAGTGTCCAGTATCCTATGAATAATATTATGTCTGTGAATGGTATCGGTCAATCATAGGTTTATTACATTGGGAATAAAGTAAGGCTAAATAATTGAAATTGTGCTTCAGAATTCACTTTAAAGGTTAAATAACACACCTGACAATGCACTCATACAAGTAGGCCATCTGGATAATCTCTGGTGCCGATGGTGTCCATCAATATTTCGTGCTCTATATGAGGTAGCAAGTATCGTACATGTGACCTATTTTTGTGACCAAGTGTATGCAACTTGATGTTTATACCAACTACTAGGTTGGTGAAGTGGTATACAATAGCTCATGGTCTATAATCCTGATATACATACCAACCCTTCCTTTTCTATTGTGCTGCAAGTGTCAAGTACTCCCCTTTTATAACCATCGAGCCGGTTGGGAATTCAATATTTTCATCATTTGTAACAGGTTCGAGAATGGTTTGTTTCCCCTCTAAGCAACATGCCAACTAATAGTTAGAACCCCATTCATTATTTTTTGGGGAAACCACTGCATATATCTGACCTGTGAAAGGAAATAGGTCGAGTTAATAATACATTTTATAAATAAGGTATTGCATTTCTAATTTCTACATAGGTCAAGTAAACAATACATAAATGCATTTTCTAATTTAGGTACTACTCATGTACCTGCTTGTATGAGATCTGATATGTGATCATAGTCTATAGAAATATGTGTTTGATCATCTTCCAAATGGTCTATTTCATTAACCTCGTTGAAATTGGTGCCAAGTGTCACTCGATCCCATGTATCAACGGTATCCGTATACTCACAATCATCCCATTCACCGATGCTATAGGAACTGCAAAAGCAAGGCTTCAATCTTGTCCAAATTTGTAGGGTTGAGTTGTCTGAGCTTCTAATTGAATGAAATTGTCGAGTTCCATGCATTGTGTTCACCTGATGTGTTTGTGATCGGTCCACATTTGTCACCTCTCAGAATATTCTTTGCACTAAGTGTTTCCTTGTTGCTTTTTCTCCCATGACAGATGCACACCATTCGACTATAGATGCATCGTCTCAAAGGTGAGCACCTGTAAAATTCATCTCTTCCCTTCAAAGGGTAGTTTTAATGCATGCACTAGCACCACCGTGCTCTCCTTTTCCATGACCAGTTTCAAAGTAGTTCCATACATGTGGCACCTTGTGTTTTATGTGCAGCAAACACAACCATTCAAATACACGTGCATTCTTGAACTGTCCAGCACAACCATCTGACCGAATGAAATGACGATAAAATGGTATATCCATAGCTATCACATGATCATAAAATAATTTAAAGCAATGTTGCATGTAATGGATGTAATGGGTCCAGTCGTCACTTATGTAGAAGTGACTTTCTTTCAGTATAACACATTTCTCTTCATTGCTATCTTTCCCATGTCGATACGTGATATGCACCATTATGCTCACCTGCTCTAAGTGATAGTATTGACTTTGTAGTTCATTTTGTGGTTGTAGGGTGTAATTTTCCGCCAAGTCAACCACTGATAGTATTGTTTCGAGAGGGAAGGTGTCCTGGCATATTCTGAATTGCTCATCTTGCCACTGTGCCATATAGACATGTTGAATGTACTGTTGGATCTTTCCACGAAACTCTGGAATAAAATCACATACTCGCACCTGGTACATGAATATGAATATGTCAGATATGTCTCATTCTGATAGTTCTGCTTCTCGACAATTACATTCCCGAATGCTTGATCTTCACTTTCATGGATGCAATCAGACCATAATGATAGCCAACCATAGTTGTTGCAAGAACCGTCTACACATTGTTTTAAGTAATGTGTCTGCCCATCTTGCCTCAGACACATTATGCTATGGATGAAATCTGTGGATGACATTGGTGGTACTGTACTTGAGCATTCTTGCACATGGTTAGGATGCAAAAAACGACGTATATGTGCAAATGTATGGTAATATAGGTCAAAATCTATGTGGTATCTACAACAACAAGTATTCCGGATGGTATTGATTCTAACATACCAAGGCTTGCATTTTTCAAAATATCTTTTCCCGAGCCTTAGCTCTACGTGGGAAATTTTAAACATCTCGAACAATTGAGTTTGTGTCATGTCAAGATAATGTTTAACATGAGGTTCATTATTTCTAGAACCTCTATAATGTTTTAACACATCCTTCGTGTTAGAAGAAGGCCTAGTGTTATCATGCCAAACCGTTTGCACTAGGCCCTTCACTGCTTCGACTAACTTCATGTCTTTGCGGGGAAACCTACCACTAAATGCCCATAATGTTTCCATTTGTCCCTCTACATCAAGGTTGTCTCTTCTTATTGAATATTTTTTAAGTGTCTTTGGATGTAAAGGCACAATTTGTGATGTGCATTTAAGTAAACGACGTTGTCTTGTGGATCAACATACAATTGATCCATCCAATACACGACGAGCCACATTACAGTCTTGTGAACGAGTTTTTTTACCACTCAATGTGAATGCAGCAGCAAAAGATTTAACAATGTGATTACTTGATTCAATATTCTTGATTGTTCTAATGCCTAAATTTCTTCTAACAGTTACCATATTTCTAGATTTAAGCAAAGCTAAAAACAATTGGCATTTACCGGCTTCGGATTTGTTATCAAAATATTGTTTCATTATTTGAGAAAAATGACGAAGGATAGTGCATTTAGCCACCTTACCTTCCATGGAAGCCAATCCGCTCTTGTCCACTTGTATTCGTTTAGGAGTTCTCTTTCATTTTGATGCAAAATTTGTTGTCGTTTGAAATGCTGGAGTGACGTTTACATCCACTACAGGCTGACAACTTCGATTAGGAGATTGAACCACCGACCATGGTTGTTGCTGAGTCACATTTGCATCAGGAGTAACATAATTATTGAACTCTTCACAAGATTGTCCATTTATTAATGGATCAATAATATCAACTTCCGTATAACCAGCTTCCTTTAATGTTGCATTATCTTCCTCATCCTCTACGTCAGGTATCTGTTGAGGGGGAATGGGAACTATTTGCTTATGTAATGAATGCCGACGATTTCTTGAATCTTCCCTCTTTTTTTCTTTTTTATTTTCTGCTTCTTTCGGTGTAAGCACCTTCCTTGTTCACTTTCGACCTCTATTATGTACATTCCCCATTGAAATCCACCCAAACCTATACAAAACTATGGAATTATGTAAGTAATGATTAAATTGCATGTTGAATAGTTCTCTGTGCATGGGTTCAGACGAATGATGTCTTTTGATACAGTAAACCTGGCCCACAGCATGCAACCCAACATTTTTTATACAACACATATCGCATATGCGATATAACGCACCTTCGATATATCGCATATGCGATATTGATACAATGCTTTTTAATTAACGGGAAGGTTTTTTTACATGATCTTTAAAACACATATGCGATATATCGCATATGCGATTTAGTGCTCACTGAATATGCAATTTACATTTGTCTATGCTTATCAAATATTAAGATATTAAATATCAAATGCATTTCAAACTTGGACTGAAATATGTTAAACTTGTATAATGAATAGTATGACTATGACGACGATGATTATGAGGATGATGATGACTATGATGGTGATGATAATGATGATAATAAGGATGATGAGGATGATGACTATGATGATGAGGATGAGGGTGATGATGATGAGGGTGATTATGGTGGTGGTGATGATGATGATGATGATGACGATGATGATGAACAATGATGGTGATGATGAGGAGGATGATCACTATGATGATGATGATGACCATGATGGTGATGATGATGATGAGGATGAGGATGAGGATGATGATGATGATGAGGATGGTGACGATGATGATGAGCAATGATGGTGATGATGATGAACAATGATGGTGATGATGATGATGACGATGATGATCAATGATGGTGAGGATGATGATGAGGATGAGGATGATGATGGTGAGGATGATGATGATGTGACAATGATGATGAACAATGATGGTGATGATGATGAGGAGGAGGAGGATGACAATGATGATGATGATGAGGATGAGGGTGAAGATGATGATGATGATGATGAGCATGAGGGTGGTGATGATGATGACGATGAGGAGGAGGAGGGTGATGGTGATGATGGTGATGAGGAGGAGGAGGATGATGACTATGATGATGATGACGAGGATGAGGGTGATGATAATGATGATAATGATGATGATGAGGATGATGACTATGATGATGAGGATGAGGGTGATGATGATGATGATGATGATGAGGATGACAATGATGATGTCCATGAGGGTGATGATGATGATGATCACTATGATGATGATGATGTCCATGAGGGTGATGATGATGATGACCATGATGGTGATGATGAGGATGAGGGTGATGATGATGATGGTGGTGATGATGACGATGATGATGATGATGGTGATGATGATGATGATGATGAGCAATGTGACGATGATTATGAACAATGATGGTTATGATGATGATGACGATGATGATCAATGATGGTGAGGATGATGATGAGGATGAGGATGATGATGGTGAGGATGATGATGATGATGACGATGATGATGAACAATGATGGTGATGATGATGAGGAGGAGGATGATGACTATGATGATGATGATGAGGAGGATGAGGGTGAAGATGATGATGATGATGACAGTGATGGTGATGATGAGGATGAGGGTGGTGATGATGATGATGATGATGAGGAGGAGGGTGGTGGTGATGATGATGGTGATGATGCTGATGAGGAGGAGGAGGATGATGACTATGATGATGATGATGAGGATGAGGGTGATGATAATGATGATAATGATGATGATGAGGATGATGACTTTGATGATGAGGATGAGGGTGATGATGATGACTACGATGACGACGACGATGATGATGTCCATGAGGGTGATGATGATGAGGGTGGTGATGATGATGATGATGATGAGGAGGAGGGTGATGGTGATGATGATGG
This sequence comes from Pseudotsuga menziesii, assembly GCA_001517045.1. NCBI lineage: Eukaryota > Viridiplantae > Streptophyta > Pinopsida > Pinales > Pinaceae > Pseudotsuga > Pseudotsuga menziesii. The sequence continues at coordinate 202,852 of LPNX011133471.1, forward strand.
TGATGAGGATGATGATCACTATGATGATGATGATGTCCATGAGGGTGATGTTGATGATGACCATGATGGTGATGATGAGGATGAGGGTGATGATGAGGATGAGGGTGATGATGATGATGATGAGGAGGAGGAGGAGGATGAGGATGATGATGGTGATGATGATGATGATGAGGATGGTGATGATGATGATGAACAATGATGGTGATGATGATGATGATGATGATGATCAATGATGGTGAGGATGATGATGAGGATGAGGATGATGATGGTGAGGATGATGATGATGACGATGATGATGGTGAGGATGATGACGATGATGACGATGATGATGGACAATGATGGTGATGATGATGAGGAGGAGGATGATGACTATGATGATGATGATGATGAGGATGATGATGATGAGGATGATGACTATGATGATGATGAGGAGGATGATGATGATGATGAGGGTGGTGATGATGATGATGATGATGATGATGAACAATGATGGTGATGATGAGGAGGATGATGACTACGATGATGATGATGATGATGACAATGATGATGATGATGAGGATGAGGGTGGTGATGATGATGACGATGATGATGAGGGTGGAGATGATGATGATGACGACGAGGATGATGGTGGTGGTGATGATGATGATGATGATGAGGAGGAGGAGGAGGAGGAGGAGGATGAGGGTGGTGATGATGATGATGCTGATGAGGATGATGATGATGATGACGGTGAAGATGATGATGAACAATGATCGTGATGATGAGGAGGATGATGACTATGATGATGATGATGAGGATGAGGGTGATGATGATGATGATGATGATGATGGTGATGATGATGATGATGATGATGACGATGGTGATGACGATGATGATGATGGTGATGATGACGATGATGATGACGATGATGATGAACAATGATGATGATAATGAGGAGGAGGAGGATGATGACTATGCTGATGATGATGATGAGGATGAGGGTGATGATGATGATGAGGATAAGGGTGGTGATGATGATGATGATGATGAGGATGGTGATGATGGTGGTGATGATGATGAGGATGAGGGTGGTGATGATGATGATGATGATGATGAGGTTGATGATGATGATGACGATGATGATGATGATGAGCAATGATCATGATGATGAGGAGGATGATGACTATGATGATGATGATGAGGATGAGGGTGATGATGATGATGATGATGATGATGATGATGATGAGCATGAGGATGATGATGGTGATGATGATGATGAGGATGGTGACGATGATGATGATGAGCATGAGGATGATGATGGTGATGATGATGATGAGGATGGTGACGATGATGATGATGACGATGGTGACGATGAGGATGATGATGGTGATGATGATGATGATGATGATGATGACGACGATGATGATGACGACGATGAACAATGATGATGATTATGATGGATGATGATGATGATGATGATGATGATGATGATGATGATGGATGATGATGATGAGGATGATGATGATAATGATGATGATGATGATGATGATGGATGATGATGATGAGGATGATGATGGTGAGGATGATGATGATGATGATGATGATGATGATGAGATGATGATGATGAAAAATGATGGTGATGATGATGAGGACGAGGATGATGACTATGATGATGATGATGAGGATGATGACTATGATGATGAGGATGATGACTTTAAAACTTTGGCTCTATACATGGCAGATGATAAATATTGTTAAGATATATATGCCATTTGATAACGACTTTATAACGTCCTTTGAGTGCTGACATAAATCAATCTTCAATCTATCTGTTAATGTTGCAAATTTTCCCTTGAAACTGAATAGATCGAAGGACGGGAGGAATTATTGTTTTCTTGGATGCACATCTCATGGATTCATTTACCGCCCTATTTTCTTGGAAGCAACCCATGGCTTCGTTCACCGCCCTATTTTCTTGGATGCACAACCCATGGATTCATTCATCATTAAAAACAGGAATTATTTGTGTCCATCATAGTGTTGTATAAATGGTATTATAATGGGATAAGGATGCCATTAATATTTTTTACTCTCGTACCAAATTATTTTTAAGAAAAAACACATATGCGTTATAGCTTTATCATATCTCATATACGTTATATCGCATATGCGATATGAATAAGATATAACACATATGCATCATATGCATTATAGCTTATTCATATCACATATGCGTTATATCACATATGCGATATGAATAAGCTATAATGCATATGCGTTATTTTAAAATTAAAAAAATCAACGGGAATAAGGTTTGGCATTATGTTTGGAAATAGCTTCGGACTATCGAACCTATTGGCTAGGACAAATAAACCAGGTCTATTGCTTGTCTTTTAGAATTCTATCAATATGTTCAGTTTAGATGGCGTGTTTTTCTATGACATACACAATATTTTTTTATGAAAATCTAGAATATTGTAGAGTATGATCTTACTATTCTGAATATGTAATTTTTTCCTTCAAAACTATGTTTTATTTATTTATAATTATTTTTCTAAATGACAAATGTTAGTTTTCGAAAATAGATACATCGATTGTTTTTTATATAACTTTTGATTTCCATCACCATTTCCCAAGAAAACTATATGGTGCACTAGACGAGATCAAGATCTACGATCTTATATTTAGAAATCAAGGATTTCATTATTGTTTGCCCCTAAAGTGTTGCACCCTCACATAACGTTTTAATTTCAAGCTTTTGTGACTTCAATAATTAATAATAATAAAAATAACTCATGAAAATTTCTGAATAAATAGTGTTGCACTAGGCCCATATGTCCTTTATATGTCTGTAGGATTTTATCCCAAATTGACATCATTCACCTCATATATTGCTGCACTCGCACAAACATATATGTTAAGATGTGCTGAAAATTTGAAAACCCAATTTCATGGAAACTAATTTTATAATCATTTACATACATTTTTTTTGCATAAATGCTATATATTATGAAAGCTGATTCAATTACCTATCTTTTCTCTTTTTACTTCATCTTCAAATAAGTTAGGGAACTACCCCTAATGGTCACCTAAAGTCAAAGTTTCCTGTTTTTTCTAGTATTATATGGCATCTAAAGTGTCTTTAAATGAGTTCATGATTGTGCATCAGCCCATATATATATATATATATATATATATATATATAT